>JAQIXX010001386.1:0-34573 GCA_034700605.1 Willowsia nigromaculata
GTTTCACCCAACACGATGTGCCAAAAACACGTTTTTCATTCGTGTACACGCGTTTCGTGTACACGTTTCCAGTACTAGAGGCAGACATGACCAGAAGACCAGCCATTATGAATGAAGGTAGACCAACAAAAGAGAAGGCAGGTTATTAATTTCCTGACTATAGATTGTGTAGTTAACGTATCACCTATATACATTAACATGGAAAATCGACACGTTACAAAAAAGTGTTGTCGTTTTTGTGCTATAAAACACATACATAATGCAGAAGAGCAATCTATATGAATCTTATAAATATTACGTGTGTGTGTGTGCTATGGGATTTGTTCATAGTCTAGAAGATCTTTTCACGAGGTATTCATTATGATTATTATTACTCAGCAAAAAGGCTTAATCGCTTTAAGCTGAACCATACGACCAGAGAGGAGAGTACAGTAAATCAGACCAATTTGCATGTTCATTGAGGCGGAACTAATTCTTTGACAGCGTGACCCCTCTCTCCGTTTATTTTGGCTGCTTGCTTGCATTACTTTATGCTGGTTTCAACATCATTATCAACGTGATTTCATTTGCTAATTCAGGGGAAAAAAGGAGAGGAGCCTTGTGTGTCTGAGCTCAAAACATCAAAAAGTTGTATGCACTTTCATTCAGCGTACGTCGACCATGATGATGTGATGTGGATGACGCTGGTGGTTTTCCTTGCTTATTGAGGAAAATAAATGAGGTTCAACAACAGTCAGTTAGAGTCGCATTAAATTTCAATTCCTTTCCCATAAAAAAGTCCAACAAGTGACTTATTTTTCTTAAATTGCTTGTCTATTTCATAGAGATCGGTTGGCTGGTTAAAGCATGTGCTTTACAAAGGAGTGATAATCATACTAAAGTTTACTTCACTGACAGTATTTTAAACTTTCATGTTCAAAGACGTGAGCATTTCAAAACAAGATAACAAGCAAATCAGCAAAGAGATTTTTTCTCAGAAAATTCAAACTTTCATAAAGCGATGTATCGATGCATGTAAACCTTTTTTGCAACTATCACCGATTTTATGATAAAAAAGATTGTATTTTATGGACCTTATGAGCGTACCTAAAGTATATCAATGTCCAATGATGGTTGATATTTTTCCTCAAGGCAAAATAATTGTTAGTCATAAATTTTCATTTTTTGACCTCTCACCGTATGCATTTTAGATTTGGAGAGTTCATCGTTCAGTTTTTTTTTCAATGTTATAGTACAGTAGACAACCAGGGTGAAATAATAATGTTGGGAGTATTGCATGTTACCGATTGCATGCACGTCTGCCTCTTCTGATTTCTGTTTGTTTGCGAATGGCGTAGAGAAATTAAATGTGGGATTGACCATACTTCATATTATCCTGATTAATAACAGGTGAAGGGAAATCCAAACAATATTATGATAAACAATAATCATAATGGCACATGTAGTTGAGCGACTGATACACTGATGATTACCATATTTTTGCAGATATTATGATGATGATACTGTGGATTTGTCGAATGACTGGTTTTCAACCATGATTAACCCTACAGTAATAACAATATGATAGGTACAATTGTAAATTGCAGTGTTATACTATTACTTGATTGTGTACATAGTTGTTAGCATTACCCTTTGTGATTACCTTTTCTTTTGCTGGTGTGCTTATACACCTGCTATTATGCTGCCAAGAACGAGAAAATCCAGTGAAATCATGGTCATTGAAATGCGCTCGTCGGTCAGGTATGATTATCGCTACTGAAGTCACAAACGTTGTGTAACGGAGAGCACGTCAAATTTTTCTTGTGTTTGCATGAGTGTAATTATTATTGTAGTTATCGGTTTGATTCTTCTAGCAGCACACTAAAGTGACGTCCTCTAAATTAATTAATTGGATGATTATGGTAGCTAAAGCTTGTCAAACTGTCGAAAGGATACAGTAATAACGTGGTTTATCACGATTCATCATCATATTGGTAGAAAATAATATTGATTTTTTCATCTGGCTTAAAATCCTATATGGATATTCACGATGATTGCGTGTGTACAAAAAGTGAATGAGGAGTACAAGAGCTACTTTTATTATATTTTTTTATCGTTTTGCATCGGATCCCTCATTATATTTCAGTAAACTTGTGTAAACAATGGAATATATAGGATATTAATGAAATTAAAATACTCACTTGTGATATTGTGCCTGTAAAAAATTAAACTCTTCTTTGATACGATCACATGATTCTCCAACGGAAAATTTGAACGGTTGTCCGGGTTGAGGTGGGCCCTGAAACATTTCCATCAATATTAACACCCAGAGAGTTCATGAGACCACAATGGAGAAAATACAATAAGCTTTCACGCAAGCAGGGATATATACATGATATATTTTTTATTGTTTTTATCAAGCAATTACAGCAAATAGGAAAGAGACTAGATATTTTTATTGTAAAAATATTAGTATTTGGGAGTTACTTTAGACACGGTGGTGATGCTTACCGGGTGTCTAGCAGCGGCCGCTGCTGCAGCTGCTGCATTCATTGCTGCTGGGTACATTTTATGTTACACACGCATTTCACAAAAAAATTTATAGCCTACACCTATAATAAAAGCACACTCTTGAGAATTTCCACTTGAATCAAACTTCACTTTCCTTTTATCTTCGTATCAATATTATTTTTCTATATATTGAAATAGCTTTTCCGTTCTTCCTTTACAACCTTACCGACGACGACGTTTTACTGAAAATGTATGCACTTAGATATTTTCACTTTCACTCTTCAGTCTACCCTTTGCAAAAATAAAAACATAAATAATAAAAAATCACAAATAATCACACAAGTACACTTGAAACACTATTTTCCCTTTTTCGAACTTTTCCTGGGACGCACTTCACTTTTACACTTCAACTGCAACAATGAGAGAGTTTGAGTTTGGTAATAAGAAAATACATTTAATTCTTTCTTAGATAAATGGTTCAGTAGGAGTGAGTACACAATGCCTTTATACGAATAGTTGACAATGTATGTTGTTACATCACTATATGTGTTGTTTTAGTTAGATAAATAAATTGTTTTATCTTTCAGGCTATACCTTTCAAACTTTCACTGATCCTGCGACACCACCTTGCATGTTTTTCTTTTATGTTTTCCCCCTCTCTGAGACAAAACTCATATATTGTTGTTATAAGAGCAAAGGCTAAATCTGTTCGGTATTGTCCCACGTGAAAAGTTGAGAACGACAGATAGTTGGAGACAGACAGTCGTACACAAACACTGATAACAACTTCTTGGTTAGGAGTTCAAAGAAAGTAGTGGACAAGCAGAGAAAAGATGTTGTAATCGAGAAAAGCTGTAAAAATGTCTTGTCTAATGGTTTTACTCTCAAATATCCAATCCAATAATGGTCGAGTAAATAGTTTTCGCGACACTATCCAACCATATAACGTACATATAACTCTATCAAGCAGACCTTATCGACTACTCTTTGATTGGTTGGTTTTATAGAAAACTACAACACACTAAACGAAAAAGGCCACAAGTAAACGTACTCGAAGGAGCTGACATGACATAATAATATGTACTTTCCCCGACACACACTTTTTCCACACTCAATCACTTTTACCTTTTTGCGCTAACACTTTATTTCCCGTTCTTCCTGCCTGAAATGTATGTGTTTCTTAAACGATAAGTCTTTTCCCTCTGACGACAATGAGAAACTGTTTCGCGATTGAAAGAGGAAAGTTTGTGGCAAAAATTTTCACTGCAAGAAACTTTTACCGTTACGAGGAGAAGTGCTGACGAGCTGGTGAGTTCCTTGACTCCTTCCGACTTGTACTTGAAAACTGTCCCAGTTTTCCCCCAAATCTTCATGAAAAAGAACAAAAAGTAATTATGTAAGAGAATTTCATTATAAGCCTTTCAAAGTAATAATATCTAATAATAATGTGTCAAATTATATCAGTAATTTCAGCAACATTATTAAGCTATAATGTGTACATCTTGCATCCTAAAGCGTTATTTTGACTTGATTTCCGATAAAAGACCAATTACTGACACGTCAGCATGTACAAAAAACCTGATAACTAACGAAATTCCTAATGTGCTTCTTATTTCAGTTACTTTTTGAATACCAAGAAATAGAATACGAGGAGACAAAGCATCATCATCATCACCACCATTATTTTTCTACAGCAAATCAGCTCAATTACATTGAAGACCTGCCTTCTAGTCCGTCATTCTCTTTTTTTTCTACTGAAGAATAAAAGCAATTCACCCAAATAATGGTGTGGTGTCAACAGCAATTTACCTTAATTTACGTTTTGCACAATCATAATTGTAAACTCGTAAAAAATACCTAAATGGTAGAGAGAGAATGCGACTGAGATGGTGACGTGAAGGTTTACTGCGTATTTTATCATGATGGTAATAATATAAGTTTCTGATATTACGAGCTGCGAGTAAACTAGTAAAATGTTATATCAAACCTTTGCTTAATGAAATAAACTAAAAGCGTCGTGGCCTGCGTGACTGCCTTGCATCGACAAGCCTGCTATGCATGTACAATTTTACATGGTTAAATTTTATCGTACAACGAACGCGCCATCATCATCACCATGATATTTCACAATTGCTCAACTAAACTTCAAGTGTGGGAAATCTTTTTTGACGGCTGCAGTTATAACCACCCCTATGCTTCTTTAAAGCATAATAATGCAAAAGATAATTTTCTTGTAAATACGTTTGCGATGGTGGTGGCACAGTGATGATGGCAGCTCACCCATAACAATTCTTTCCTTTCATAGTAATTTTCACGTCACACAATGTACTCGCCGTAATCTAGCTCAGGTAAATTGGAAAAAATAATCGAGAAATGGAAAGTCGCCATGATGGGACATTCAACACAAGCACATGCTCATCAAAAACAACGTAGTAGTCGGGTTAGACAGCGTGAAACAAGAATGACAATGGCAATGTTAGCTGTTGACTTCATAATTTTTTTATTTGCAAAAAAAACTCAAGGAGACATGTCGCAAATTTCTTTTTTTTTGTATTGCAAAGTGCAGCTCGCGACAATGGTTTCGTTTTCGTGTTAGAGCTTAGATTTATTTGCGAACGTCATGTCCCAATTATGCTCTGTTGAATGAATGGGATAATAATAATTGAGTTGATGGGGATGTCTGTGAAAACAGCGAGTGGGTGAGATGTGGATACAGCATTTTGTTCATACCCCTCAATTGGACAATTGTGCTGTAATTTTTTCTAATTTAAAAAAGGCGTGTCACGCCCTTGCAAAAAAAATGTGATTGCTGTATAGACAGATAAGTTATTTTTGTCGCTTGTGCATAAAATTAACTGAACTGTGGTGATAACAAGCTTGATGAGATTGAGATCGTAATTGAAGTAACGTGGCATATATTTGCAGATTACAGTTAGCATCAGGTTATAAAAGCTGTTTATTACGATTCGATAATTCTTAAGTAAACTCAGCTAAACTGTGTACATTCTGAAAATGGAAAATGTGGAAACACGTCGTAAGCCAATCCGGACGCAATAATTCATTGCAATTTCCAAAAGTCATTAGGAAAAGACGTTTTTACAATTTGCCTCGGAATAAAGGAGATTAAATCGAAATCTAATTGTCAATACAAATAAGATTGCTACTAAATTGCCTAATTAGAGGTAAGGAGCTTTTGTGAGCGTTTATCATCAATAAAACCGTCATAAAATCGAGTAAGTGGTAAGCTCATATAAAACCATATAATAAGCCTTAGACGATGATGTGATGCTATTTGCGTTTACGATGATGGAAGCGTATATACACTATACGGATGGAAAACCCAAACCCGCAACCGACAATAATACTGAGGGAAATTATGTACATGACAGAGAAATAGTAAAAGCTCTGGCAATAATAATAATAATATAAAACTTTGTGGTTAAATCTCAGAAATTCAGCCACACTATACAGTTTTTTATACTGAGATTACAAACTTCTAAACACCACCACTACACGTAAATGCATATTATAATCCCACTAGTACGTAATTGGCAATGCAATGCATGCGAGGAAACGAACAAAGTAGTCAGTTTTCATGAAAGTAAAGTAAATAAGAAGAGAGGAAAATGCGATGTGGTTGTAATACGAACGTATGTGTATTACCACCGTAAATCCTAGAAAACCCAAGCTAGTTACCACAATACACCAAAACCTAAACCCACCAACATGCAAAAGGGTTATTTCAGCATTACCTACACATAATTTGAACATCGTGCAGAAATAGTATTCAATCCTGCAAAAATGTACGTTCTGGTAAACGAAATAGTAGCTTGTAAACCGGACTAAATTCAATGACTAAAAGATGTATGGTACTAGGATGGCTGTAGTAATGCCGGGGGAATTACCGTGAACGAGTATTGCATTGGCAAATTTGCTTGACAAGGACTCAAAATGTGGTTTCGCAAAGTAGATGTAACCCGATTCCATTACCACTGCTTCCACTTCTACTGCTACTTACTGTGATTACATACATTTCACAGGAGCATTTAACTTTATGAGCTACTATAACACGAAGTTTTTATAGATTTGAAAGGTAAACAACCAACCGAATATTACTTAAATACCACATACTTTTCAACTCACAATAACTAACGTTTGGGCACATAAACGCTAAATTTTGTGCAATCTAATGTTCGGTTCTTGTTGCAGATTAGAGTCAGAGGCATGATTAAGCTGGGATATTTTCTCATCATAACGAAACACTAATAATTGTACAATAATGCAACCATGCAGCAGCGTAATATTAGGCTTTAAGTGGTATTCTATCAACGAACATATTATTTTTGAGTGGGGAATAGAAACAGTGGTCATAGCGGTTTACTGTTGTTCTGAGGTGAAGCTTTTGACTGAATCAGTGAACATGATCAGCACAGAATGGGAAAAGAAAAACATGAGCATAAAATACAGGAATTCTCCACACAACAGTCAGAGACAAGGAATGAGCAGTAGCAACTGCGAAATAAAAAATAACACTCTCCGCCGGAAACTCGTGGTTTGTGACTATTATATTTGATGTGGTTATCCTCTCACGTCCATTGGCGGCAAGCCACGCAAAAGTGGTTCTCTTGCAAAATGCAACAAAACGTTTGTAAACTCTACGCAGCACTTTTTTGCTGCGAGAAATTTGAATGTGGGGAAAACGACACTATAACAAAGCTTTGTTGAGAAGCGTCATCATACCATCATCAAAGAAAGAACAAAAGTATCACAATCATTACAACAGCTATCGTATAGTTCTCAAAATGCCGTAACATGCGAAAATGTGTAATGGCGACTGATAATAAAACATGTTTAACAAGCACACAAGGTGAGGTTAGATTGAGTCTTATGTGTTGAATACTCAAGTTCACACAAATTGCTTTCAAAACAAGTGTTTATCCCCTCGGGGAAGCGTTTTTCTTAACATGCTCTAATCAATTTTTGTGTAAATTATGTTTTTACGACGAGCGTAATTGCATGCAAACTATTCATCAAATTAGTGATAATCTTTGTAGCGCTAATAATAAAATCATGTCCAAATCCGGTTTCTTATGCTGTCGATGAAAACTTTTCTCTGTGTTGTGACAAATAAGCTGGTTCCTTAACTATTTGAATGCAAAATTAAATTAAAACAATTCCAACAACTTGCTATGCTTGATTACTGATTACTAATATGCCAATGTGCATTTCTAATGAGGCTAATCTACGTAACAGGTTGTCACACGATAAATCAGATCTTTCATGACAAGTTTATCGTTTATCAAATCACGAGGCAGAGTGAAAGGGTCAAACATCAGCTTTACTAAACCTATTACTATTGTGTGCACTAATGGTTGATTCCTCTAAAGATTTAAAAAAAGATTGTTATTGTAAACGATTTCAGATGGATGAAAATCAATACCTGCTGAGAGGGTAAACTACATTGAACACTTTCTGGGAATCTGTTTCCATACTTAAAATACAGAATAATCAATATCAAGTATGCACTCTACATACAATTTCCATAACTGAAATTACAAGAGAGTAACTTTTTTTTATCGCAGAGGAAGCTCACGAACCGATTTGTACCTCACATCATGCATTTACGTAACTTGTGTAATCGTAACATTAGAAGACCGATTCGTTTCGCTTTATCTTGGTTATTCGAAATGCTACCATTTTCCCCACAGGATTTGAAGTGGAGAGAAAAAATCTTCTGCTCTCAACATCAACCCACCATTTTCTAGACATATTATGCCACTCTCATAAGAGCTCTGCACATTTTGTATGCAATAATTCACTTTCACAACGACGTGTTTACGATTTTACATTTAAATAGATTCATGCATACATAATAAAAAGGAGGAAACATCCTCAACAACAGCTCAGCGAACACATTGATCAACCAAACCATAACTTCCCTTTTCAAACCGTGTCAAGCATATTTCACCACTTTTTTTTCATTTATTCGGTTAAGGACCTTGGTAAATTGAATGAACCGAGTGAATTGGACATCGTCATGAGGTACTCATCACCATCACAAGTATTTTATGTAGTGTATGCAGTTTTGCAATGTTGATGATGTCATTCATGCCATCCCTCATCATGGACAAGTACGTAGGTTGGTGACACTTTTGATAACACATTTGTTGTGGTTTCATGCAGAAATAAATGTTGTGAATATAATATTTCTTATTTGTCGAGTCTCCTTTTTATAATAAATTGATTTTTACTTTCTCATCACGATGAGTTATCCCTCTATCCATATTCTCTAGAGAGCAAACAAGGAGAGCTTTTCATGTTTTACGAGGCTAC
Source organism: Willowsia nigromaculata (assembly GCA_034700605.1). Classification (NCBI taxonomy): domain Eukaryota; kingdom Metazoa; phylum Arthropoda; class Collembola; order Entomobryomorpha; family Entomobryidae; genus Willowsia; species Willowsia nigromaculata. Next base: position 8,824 of record JAQIXX010001386.1, read on the forward strand.
AGATAATTTTTACGACAAATATGATGCAGAAGAAAGGGAGAGGCTGCTTCATCCGACGGAGCGGCGACAATTTGTTCTTTGACTGTGGCAGGTATATAAATTATAGAGGGGATTATAAGTGTTTATTGTAGGTCTTTTATATACAAAACGAAGGTAGTACTAATGATTATGGTGATATGATGATTCAATACTCCATGGAAAGGTTTACGAGTTATAAGCACAAAATATAAAGCATTTAAGAGCACCATAATCATTCTCTGTGTTGCTGCTTTCACAACAAAAACCGTGCATCGTGAAATGTAATGTTGAGTGTTTATTATAGTACTATATTATGCTGCTGTGCAGTTGGTCGTTATGCCTGATAGCTCGTGAAATAGTCTAATGATGATTATGTTGATGCGCAGACGAAGCAAACGCACAAAGCTGTTCACACTTGGCTAACCATGAATTGACTCGCGAGGAAAGTATCTGCCATGCCCCACACGCTTAAACCTTTTCAGTAATCAATTTACTACTACTAGACGTATACAGGAACAGGGTGCTTGCTGGAGACATGATTTGAAACTTTGAAAGGCGAAACTGAGTGAGCAGTGAGCAGTCAACGCCAACGGAAACATCATCCCCAAATTCATTTTAAGAACAACGATGTGTACATATACATGAACCCGTTACTGTAAGAATTGTAGTTGTGATTTTGGACAATGATATGAATGTTCTTGTACTTTTCATGGAAAATACAAATGCTATCTAGTTTCTCTCAACTTTACATTACATTTTGTTATTGATTGGATTTATTGAATATAATAATAGTGTTTGTATATTTAAAAAATAGAGTTTACATTAATAGCGAAGTTGAAATTGGTTTTTCCTACCACATTGCACTCTTAAGGAAGGAATGAGTAAAATGTCTGGACAATGGCTGTAAAGGACAATGACATTGTTTCTTGGCGTAATAAGGATAGAATAAGTTTCGTTGTTGTATGCAGAGATGCAGTTTACAACACATTGAATATTAAATAAATGGCATTTCCCAATTTTTTCGTGGTTTCATCTCTATTCCTATATTTTTATGGTTTGAAGACCGTAACGAGCGGATGAAGAAATCAAGTAAACTGAAGAAGGAGCTCGGATTATTCTGCGGTTGTTGGCTTTTTTTCTTTTGAAACCCTTCTTTATTATGCCTGCCCTTCAATGTTCTTACATCAGCTTATAGCAACATTAAGGGGGAGTGCCGACTATGATGACGGAGGGAAAAACAAGCAATGCTGATGAGATGTCCTTAAAACTGGAAAAGAGAAGAAAAGTTAGTCTTTCTATACTGAGTCTGCCAAAAAAGTGAATCTTTTGTTCTCAGTGATGAAATGAAGATGACGAGCGGGACCGGATATGACGACTTCACTTTTAGTTTTTTTCATTTCAACAAAGACTTTTTTTGTCACAGATTTAATGTGGGAAAACATACATTTACATTACATGAAGGCACTCAAATATGAACAGTGCATACTGTACCAACTTACTTTGTCATCACTGCCACGAAGAGAGTATCTCATGTGTTGCATTACATTCTTCAACTCTACTTTACCTTTTGTAAATTCACCGGATTCACCAATTGTGGAGTATCCAACCGCAAAAAAGTAGCTGAGTTTCTTAAAGAAATGCTTACAATGCAAAAAGTATTACACAGGAAACAACACAGGTTTTGGTAGAGCCTAACATTTTGCACAGCGTCTAGCGTTAAACCGCAATGCCAGAAAATTGCCAGTGTGCGAATAAATAAAAAGCTAATACTTGTAATATATATTATGCTCATTATAGATACATATGCAGGTAATGGGCACCATTCAAATCCATCAAAATTCCAGTAAATATTTCAGCCCTAAAAATAAGACGTAGTGAAAGGTACGTTCAAACTAAATACCAAGGTGTATTAGATTACATTTGAATAGATAATGCTTTCTTAATATAAGAATATTTTTCGCCATCAACGATTACTGATAAGTAATGCTGGTTGAAGAACGGGCTCCTCAGAAATAGCCTCATTCCATTTTTTAACCTTTGGCAAACCTACTTGAGAAACTACATATTTAATGCTCGATAAGTTATAATATGTGCATGCTGTCGCAAACTATACAAGTTTAGCAATAAATTGGTATAATACCCTTTACTGATATTGTCACAAAGCTTTATAAGCAACATGACATTATTATATCGATTTTTGTCAAGTACATAAATAACCTATCTTGGATTTTGACTGACCTGATATGCAAAAAATAAGAATGCTACACTTTTCTCTCCTTTTACATATCAAATAATAATATCTTATCAAACCCTCATTCCATTTTGTATTCACAAATGTACAAATTCTCAGAGTTTTCTTAACAATCATTTAAGTATTTTTCTTATATTTTTTATCTGGTTCTTTCCTCTGAGTTTTATGTCAATCGAATATTTCACTTGGCAAGTAACCACTTGTGCTTGTCAGCAAACTTTTCGTACAAAATCAGTCCCTTTCATCTACCCAATTTTTTCAATACCTCGCAATTTAGACTGATAATCCTTTAATACATACTTGAATGTTGAGTGCAGTGCATGCATAATGTGAAAAAATTTGGAAGTTTTCCTTGCAAACTTTTTATTTGGCAAATCCTTGACTTACATTTTTCACAAGCAGCAACTCATTTCGAAATAAAATGCTTCATATTATGTCGAATAACTTGGTGAACAAAGTATTACTAAAACGCAAAAAACTGCAGCATGCATACACTAAATGAATTCCAAATTGTAAAAATTTCTCATTGGAATTATTTTAATTTGAATGTTTATACATAATGTGTTTTTCCTTGTTGTTTTGTTTCAAAATAAGAGCCATCTCCGAAAAAACAAATACATTTTTATCTCAAGTCCATACATAAAAGTGGATGCATGTAAATCGAAGTAACAAGATAAGATACAAAAAAGTTGTTGCTTTTACGACTGCAGCACATGCCGATACGAATTATATAGGATTTTAATGTGATGCGAATTCAATTTGCCAAAAAAGAGAAATGAGACGAGATAAACATGTCAATTCCATGAGAGTGTGTGGTATTTTATTTGCAGAGAAACACTTTTTAATGCATGCTTGAACAGCAAAACATTTTCGTGTAGGCATTGTATGTACATCTCAATGTACGTTTGTGTGTTTTGTAGTTGCTGATTTTCATTCAAATCCGGCCGACACGAAAAGAGAGTAAAAACAAAAGCGAGAGAATAAAAAATGACGGGAAGCGAGACGCCATGCTTTGCTGAGTTGGCAAAATAACGTAAATTTGAGCTGAATAAGATGCATATCAGCGCAGAGTTTTGTTGATCAACGCATTACACAAAACACTTTCAAAAATACATGCACCCAAAACCCAAACTCATCCGCAGCGACGCATTATTTCATCCAAACTGTTTCACAAGAGTAGAAACGTCCTTTGTATATTAGCCTATTTCAAAGGAACATGAATGCCAACAAAACTCTCTGACATACGACGACGAGAGCAGAGTAGCTATTTAAAAAACAGGAGACAGGGAGATGTTTATCATAATAATCATAATTATGGTAATTGTAATGATAATTGCGTGCAGTAAAGGAAGTCATAATCATTTTAAAGCATTTTTCTCCTTTGTTATTTTAGCCCACTGCCTTTTGTATTCCGTTTAATGATCGAATTTGAATATATTATGAATGCAACAGGAGCGTCATACTACAGAGCTAAAGAGAATTTGTCATGATATTCGGCTACTTTATTTACATGTATGATAACAGCAGCCCGATTAGCATATTTCTCTGCATGCATAAAAGAAACGAAATCAAAAGTGTTGTATAGGTATATAGGGACAATTCAAAACTCACACTTGCTCTTTTAAATTAAGCTTATTGTGAAGGAGTTATCTTTTGAAGAAACTTGAAAGTAATTTGAGGCTAATCGACTGCAAATGGCAAGTGCAATTTGTGAAGAAAACTGAAACAATGTGTACACGTCCCATTTTATACTAGATATCTACTCCCCCGGCATATTTATCAGATAAACCATATACAAATTCGTTGCAGATTTGTTAGCCATAAATCACGCCAAATTCAGCAATTGGCAATACCCTGTGCACTTTACAAATTACAAAACGGTCGACTCAACAACAGCATTTTCATAATTTAATTTGGAGTGAGATCTTTTTGTAATAAAAAAACGTTCATTGCATTCGAAGGAAAATTAGAGCACAAAAGAAGAAACAAGAATATTAGACATTATTATGCTTATCAAGGGAGGAATCTACAAATAGCTTTATGCGCCTTGCTAATAACAATAATAAGCACTGTCTATTTATTTCTGGGTGGTATGTTTTAGAAACAATCAACAACTACATTACGTTACGATGATACTATATTACACAAACACTATTCGTTATTACAGGGCGATCAGACCAAAAAGTGGCGGTATACACGGTACGCCATACGTGAGTAGACATGTCGGCACACAAGCCAACAATTTATTATTTCACCGCGGTGCCGTACTACTTTGTTATTTGTTACTGCTCTGCTCACGCAGCCAAAGGAAATATCTTTGAAGAGGAGCGAGCTCAAATAGACAGACAAATGCAAAGGTTTCACACATTTTGCACACCACAGCCATTCATTCAACACTTTTATGAAAACAGCGAGTCTTTGTGTTGTACACTGAAGTTTATATAATATCAGATCAGTGAGTGTGCATAAAATATTAAATGATGATACAAAATATACTATGCACATTCCCAACCAAGAAAAATGCAGCTATCAACATACCCACATTACACATTTTAGCTATCTTGTTGAACATCGGCATTTTCTATCAGTAGTACCACCAACACAGATGCAAAGTAAAATGCGAGATTGGAATTACCACTACTACTCCGATACACATAATTTACAAAAAAGGATCTGATCTGATAAAATTAATGTAATCCACAAAGATCGCACATTGAAACCCATATGTGCACACACATGACAAGTTGAGAAAACAGCGCACACGTTCGCCTTACTCTCTGTCTTCACAAATAGACATTGTGAATCATTATCAAAGTGAACTGTTATGCTTACAAGGTGTGTAGTAGTAGTAGTAAATTGAATGAAAAGGATAATTGTTTGTCTGCAATCATCATCTTTGCTTTATGCTTGAATATTGCCTATAAAAGATGTATCGTATATGTATTCGTATGCCAGCTAATATTGAGCTGACTGACACACTCATATAGTCACGATGTGTGCATTACTGACATGATTGATAGATATCATCAATTTGTGCACAGAGTATGAAAGCAGCATGTGGTGCACTCCCATCATCATCACATCAAGGAAGTCTGCTCAAAACCAGTGGTGGAAAAAGCAAAAGGAGTAAAGTAGGTGAAGCCAGGTGTTGTTGTGTAAGTAAAATAATACCATCATGATGATGATCATTTTCTTCTCATCTCTAGCACCAACATCTACATAAGCAACAATAAAGGCAATGTCGATGATTCTTCTGCTGCTGATGTTGCTGTTATTGTGTATTGTTGTGATGTTAACTCTTTAAAACCTGACAGCTTTGCGTTTTGCTACATGAAAGCGCACTACACATGTATAGAGCTTTTTCAAGATATTACTAGCAAAATTGTCGAGCAATTCACATGAACACATAGATGTGAACCGTAATGCATACAACATGATAGATATACACACAGGATGACGATATGATGATAACTTTGTAGTTTGGTTTTGGTTTTTTGTATCAATTTCATTAGTACTACACTGACTGGGATACCTAAACCAGCGATAAAAGTAAATAGTAAGATACCAAAACGTGTATCAACGTATGTATTTCGCCGGCAGATGTTGTTTTACCACAATTAGTCAATTAAGTCGTTCCTACTCAAACGGATGATATATGAAACGGAAATGACTATTTACACCGTTTAGCGGATATAATTTTATTCCTTTTTATGATGTTTTTACCTTTTAATGATTTTCCATTAGCTGAAAAAAGAGGTAATTGATAGTTTCCTTCTAAATGCTAAATGTTTTAGAACAACCACTGAAACTTTCCACAATATTTAGAGTATGGTAATTTGTTGCTTTAATCTTTCAAGAATTTATAGTTCTAATTTCAATCATTACATATTTCGTGGAACTGTCAATGGAGTTTGCTCATGCATTGAAAGATTCACATCAAAAGTAATTGGTTCATGGAAATGGAAATACTTGTCTTCTAGGTCATGTAGAATAATGTTGAAAATGAAATAAATTGAGAGATTTTAAACTCGATTCACTTGTACTCTTGTAAACTATTGGTGATTCGTTGAAGCAGAAAAACATCACAAACTAACTGTGAATATGGTATGTAAAATCGGTCATGAAATATTCAAACAATTTTAAATACTTTTGTTGAATGCAACGTTTCAAACCAGTGCTAAACCACTTCACTTACTTTCCAAAGTGAGATGAAAATGGTTTCCTTTCCGACCTTTCTCCACACCTTCACACAAAGTGACAACTTTCCTTGATTAAGAAAAACTTGGCAAACTATTAGATCCAGGTTTATCCAGTTGAACGAACTCACGCTTAAACTTTCCTCGTATTCACAATAACGAGAAAAATATTTCCCACTTTTTATCAGTATTTCCCTGCAAACTCGGTAATTTTCACCTTTTCCTTCCGCTGTTGTTAGTAAACTTGCACACACAAGCACTCAAGTGTAAAGCAGAAAATTGTGTATCCCACTCCAAATCCCGTAATGTCAAAAGAAACTTCAATAATCCTTTGCGTTTAAAAATTCAACACAATCCTTTTAAATGTATGTTTGCAGGAGAGAAAATTGTTTGCTATATTCATTCATTTAAAACGTCATGCTCATGTTACCATAATGCACCATGAGGAAACAAGTTTGCCGAAAGCAAGGAAAATCGAACAAACGCCGAGCGAGCTACAGCTCTGTTCTGGAAGCAAGTTGGTAAGTGACTGAAAAACATTTCCCCTCTTTCCATCCATTCAGTTAGCCACTTGTCTCTCGCTTCTCCTCTCATCGTCGTGTTGAACTCTTCTCCTTGCTCAAGCTAGTGTGTGTTCTTCTCTGACTGCGTGTGTAGCCGTTGCTCCTTGTCGTGGTGTAACAGTTAAAGCAAAAGAAGTTGTTGTATGAGTAGCGTAGTAGTCGTAGTAGTTTTGTCGTAAGTTTTTGTTCTCTTCAACCTCGCTTAAGTGAGCGAGCAAAGCAAGCACCATCATCGTCTTAATAACATAACATTCGAATTCGGCAGTTGTGTGTGTGTGTGCTTCTGTGGCAGCTTTGCTTTTTTGCATCTCTCTTGCCGTTTTTCGTTGTCGTTGTTGCCGCAGAGCAGTGCTCTTACGGCGACGACGTCGACATGCTCTACCATTATTGCATTTGCACTTTTGTAACTTTTTACTTCTTCACCAACTCTCACAATTTTTACTCTACATGTCTCGGCTTCATGCTTTCACAGCATTGCAAAACTCCAGCAAAAACATATCGCGACCACACACCAGCAAAGCCAACACAAAGCCATTCTCTCCGTCGTCCTTTCATCCTGAGCTCTCTCATCTCACTGCAAACAACTCTGTTCGTTGAGCCTTCTCTCTCTGAGAAGCAGTGGCAATGGAGAAAACGGAATGCTTGAGTGCTTGCCCAACCGTTTGCTTTCATTTTAGTGGCTCTATGTAGGTCCGCTTACAAGAAACAAACTTCTCCACATCACACTTGCATTTGAGTAGAAAAAGGGTCCGCGTGTTGTACTTTGTAACATGTCCATTTAGTGAGTTGCTGTGGAGCAGTCGGTAGTTGATGTTGAATCTCTGGGAAAGTACATTATGGGAAACAGAAGCAGCAGAGTATAAGCCTCACACTTACTTTCCTCTTTTCTTACTTACTCCATGTGAATGCTTTCATGCTACTACCATTCATCTGGTTTGATGTTAAGTTGGTTGGTTTAACATAAAGGTCTACAATATAAGTTCATGTACATTGACAAAGACCGGGCAATCATCTGTTTAAAGTAGTGAACAAGTTTATCGGAGGAGTCAAACTGCTGTTGTAGTAGTTATCCTTTTTTCTGCACTTCTTTCTCTTTGCCATTCTCTGTGGTCCGTGGTAGTGGTGGTAGTATTTATAGGGTGATGGCGGTTGTACTACTGGTGGTATTTCGTGACAAGCTTCATCATCATAATATGGCATGTATGGCTTGGAATACATTCTTCACATTAATGCATGAAGATTGAACATTATTACACATCTTTAGGATTTTCCCCTTTAATTTTCTTCGTTTCATCCTTCCCTCAATTTCTCATTTCAATCTCGTTGTTTATTTTCTTTGAGCAAAGAAACATAATATTACCGTGGCGTGCGTGGGGTACGGTCTGTGGAGGAAAAGAGTGAACATTTTTAATATTTATGCAACACAAAAACGACGATGACATGCATGCATTCAGTCAACCGAGTAGGAGAAGAGTGGGTAAGCAAACAAGGATAAATGGTTGAGTGCATGCAAGTTATGTAATGAAATACATACATGCCTTTTTGTAAGTGAAGCAGGAGTCGTGGCAGTGACAACATCACCATCACCGTAAAAACATACAAAAACATGGGAGATGCCAAAAGATTTACTCTACTAGAAGCTGTGTGACATGCTCATGTGTGTCTCTAGTAGTGTAAGTAATAATGATAATAATAATAGTACTCAAGTCTCTCATCTTGTTGTTCGCAAGGAGGAGATGGAGAGGGAAAAGAGCCAACATTTATAATGCTAATACTTGCTCTCTGGCAGCAGCGTCAACCAAGCTGGGAGTCTAGTCCCATCGTAATTTTCATCACCATTCTTTTTTACTACATGCTATCATCCTCCTCATCATCCCAGTGATAATCCTCCTCATTCATATACTTGCACCCGAGAAACTCTCTTCTTCACAAGCCGATCATCATGATGACGGTAGTGGTGATGAGCGGAACCACACTCATCGTAATAGTTATATTAGCAAAAAACACAGCTCTGAGAACATAGATATTTATAACATATTTGGATTATTACGACGAGATGGATGGATATTATGGAAAAAGATGAGAGCTCACTGTATACATAAATGCTTTTTTGCTTTACTCCTCCGCATCATCATATACATAATATTTTTTGAATATGGGCACTAATGCTTACGATGATGATTACTGCAATCATTATTTTTACAAGCCTCCCTTCCTGTCTAAGCACTTGTTTGCTGCAAAGACCAGAAAAGTAGAAGCATGCTGCTGCCTCGGTAAAGAACGCAAAAAATGGCTGCTTATTGTTTGCTACTTTTCTTCACTGATAATGATAATGACAATTTTGTTTGCATAGCTGCTAAGCTAGCTAAATAACGCTCTTCCTCCCCCTCATCAACAATGCCTGCAGATGACAGCCAACCATACAATTTTTTTTATATTGTGCCAACATTACATACAAAGCAGTAAACACTACAGCAGTTTGTTTTGCTGGTTTTTATAATTTTGCAGAGACTCTGTCTCTCTAGATAGAAGGAAGGATATATGCATGAGTGTAGCGTAAACGTAACAGATTCTTGTGAACGTAGCATGCATAATGCTATCATCAATTGCTTTACCATAAACTAACCATATGCTCAACTTTTTATTGCTTTCTTCGTGCACGAAACGAATTTCCTCTCTGACTGATTTCACGAAATAAATCTCTTATTGCCAGCCTGCTCTGCTCGCACACACACTCGCTCTCTCACAAAAAGAATCTATTGAATAATGCATTATCATCATCATCATCAAATTTTCGAGTTTTCTCGTAAGCTTAAAAGGCTCACGTCGTCACCATTCATGCTTTCGCCCTCAATCTTTTGGCGTTTAAACTCCCACTATATTTATGGATTTATCTTTTTTATGCATCTTACAGTACTATTCATAGTAGTGTGTGTTTTTTACCATCCTGTGCGAGTATACGGTCTAATCAATTTTTGTAGATGTACGTAATTACGTTCGTAATACACAAAGTAATTCGTCACGAGAATGAATAAATATTTTAAAGAGATAAATCCGTTGCAGAGGCAGGAAAACACGAAGTGTTTATCAAAAAAGAGAATTGCATAAAGTGTCAATTACTTGATGATATACAATATATAAGCCCATTTCAATAATTCATCATGTGTGTTTGTCTTGCGTAAAATAAGCTGAATAAATTAAACCCATAATAATGAAAGCTAAACATAATGGAAAATATTGAAAGAAGGGGATAAGCTGAACTAATACCGATCCTTTTCATTACAACAATTTGCTTCGTAAAGCCGTCTACACACGCTATATAACGGTGATATAAATGGTAGTGTAAAATAGAGAGAACATATAGGATGATGTGGTTTATTCAGTGGTTTGGTGCGAAACCATTCACAGTTAAACTCTAAACGAAAAATATATGAGTCATTTAGCAAATAGACCTTTCAAAAAATTAGCATGTTTAGAAAGGATTCATGTATGATACATTGATGAGTACGTACTACTTCAGAAAAAATGAGCTCCTATATACAGTTAATATAAAGACATTATACTATGCATAAATGAATACATAACTTTGCATTGCATAACTATTTAAACAATTTGGAGTCGAGAGCTTTGCTTCTCTATATCTACTTATATAGTCACGACGAAAATAGTAGTATTGCCACTAATAGTTTCCCTTTCCTTTCATATCAATATGGCTCGGTGCTCTGGTTAGTTTCCCTGCTAATGCATACTTATAATAATAATCATCATCATCAAGACAAGAGCAGAATGGAGGCATATTATTTACAGAAGTGGTGCCGTCATGTCATCGCATCATTTCTCACCACCACGGCCCCGAGCATGTTGATATTATGTGTAAACATTTCTGCTGAATGTTCATATGTGCATATGACCATATGGCTTAGCACATAAACTATTTACATTCTCATCAACAGTCGAGTTGAGATAGATGGGCTTCCAGTAACCATTCAACCATCCAATGGAGATGAATTTATGCTGGATAATATGGCTGCTTCACAAGCACAACCCAACTCTAAAACCAAATCTTTCCACTAGAATGAATATATCAGAAGGAGAGAGAGAGAAAGAGAGAGGAGTCACTCAAACATGCAAATATTATTAACAAGGACTCTTGTGCCTGTTACAGTGCTGAAAATTGGATGGTGTGTTTACACATCCAAAAAATAAGTAGACTAGCAGAAATCATGGAATGATAGCAAGCTGTGAGCTCTGCTGCACATGGACACATTTTCCTTTCACATTTTTCCAGATATTTTTCCTGGTAAACGTACAGCGTATGTATAAACCAGGAGGATCAGCTAGGATCATTTTAGGTAGGTCTTCCCGCAAGAGGAAAAGCTTGATGAACAAGGCTATTTTTCACGCTGATAGCCACAGTCCATTTTCTATCATTCTGACGTTGGGAAATTCTCTTTGCCTAGCCTCGCCATAGGGCTCCCTAGTTCTTACATAAGCTAATACCACACAACACTCATGTGGTTAAAGCTCTGTTTGTCATTACAATAGTGCTTCTGAATGATTTTCGTATGGTGTTTGCTATATATCGTCATCATCACCACAAGTGGAAAAAGGGACGAGAATGAAAAACAGGAATGACGGCATAATACGTGTAAAGTAGTTGTACTTTATTCTATTTCTACTTTCTATTATCCCTGCCCACTCTCTCTGTTAAACTTATTTCAGCTGGTGTATTATAGGCTTTGCTTTAAGAGAAATGGAGAGAAAGGATGATGCTTTCGAGGGAGCTGAGGAATCTTACTACTGGAGAGTAGACAAGAGGATGTGGATATAATAAAAGAAGTTGAGTGGGGAGAGGACGAAAAGGATCAGCAACTCAACCTAGACCAAACCATGCAGATGAAATTTATATGCTTATATGAATGCATGGATAAGTTTCTGTTCCCCTTTCTCCCGTTCAGAATTATCACCACCTTGTTACCTTCCATCCATCTTCATTATAATTGTGTGCAATTATATGAATTGTATAATGCATATATTTGTCTACAATATACTGCAGATATTTGAACACATTTTTTTCAAAAAGAAATATGCATATTGCCAGTGGTATTTTGTCAGCTGCAGAATACTCAACACACAAACTGTTCTGGAGAAAATCTGTATCCTCAGGAGCTAATGGCGTCATTTTATTCCGCCAAATATGTTTTTATTTTTACGCAATAGCAACGACAGAAGCTGCAATGAAAAAAATGGAAATGTGTTATGTTTACCTACATACACGAACGCTGCTTCTGTTTGTATTTTTTGTAAGTAACATTACTCACTACTTTTTACATACCATTAACAACAACACACCACACCGCTGCGTCGTCGATGGAGTAGCGTGTACTATATGCGTCTGCATCTCTCACAGTACCAGAAAGAAGCAGCATCATCAGTGGAAGTGGTAGTAGCAAAGTAATAGTAAATATTACATGAATGAATGAAAAAGGGGGAAAAAGTTAAAAGTAAGTGAAGCGAGAAGAGATGTAGCTATATTTAGTAGAAATGGAAAGAATAGAGCACACATACACACACCAAGAGAGATATATAAAGTTCGTTGTTTGTTGTCGGTTATATTATGTGTGTGTCCGTTGTCGTCCTCATCGTCAAAGTGTTTACACTATAAAAAATAGTTTGTTCTGTTGTGTGAGTCTCTACTGCGCTTCACTCACTCACTCGGTGTTATTAGGACTCAACTCCTCCACTCACTCCTTTTTTACATGCCTGCATACAAATAATGCATGATGATGTGATGTGAGTTTCATATTATTATGCATCTCTCTCCTCCTAAGTCTTCGTCGTCTTCATGTAAAAAAGTTTTTTTTTCAGCCACTGATGGCCATCTATCCACAATAGAGAACAGAAGTGGTATTTCCTTGAAAAAGAACTTTATAGTTCTTTATGGGAAAAAATCTTCAGAATGTATATAAATAGTTTCACATACAATACAATGAAGCGCAGTGGTGGTGGTGGCAGCAATAACAACATGATGATGATGATGCATGTTTATATAATGTAAGGTTGTGCTTTATAATAAAAAAAAATGTAAAAAAAAAGTTTATATGGGTATGCGCATGCATACGTAGTTATAATATTGTCCATATAAAGAATGCAGTGTGTGTTGTGTGCATTACGCATTATAGATGATGTATTATTCATGCATACATACAATAAAAAAAAGAGTGAGGATGGAAGGAGCATATTACTGGAAGAAGAAAAAACCAAGAGACGAGAGAATAAAGGAGCAAAGTATAATGTCCTTTCCTTTTCCTTGCCATCATAATATTACACCATATCATCCATGCCAAAGTTAAGTTAAGCATGTGAGAGCGACTGAGTGAGCAAGGAGGAAAAAGCGTATAAAAAAGCTAAAAAAGAAACATCTTTTTAATGTATAACAACTATGTGAAATGTATATATAAGACGTATAGAAAAGTGCTTATAAATTATATATAGGTATGAATACATATATACATTATATGTATATAAATTTATCTATAACATCGAAAATAATGTTTAGGTATATCCCCTCCAGTACTTATCGCGCCACCGGGGCCGACAGAAATGTTCGCCCTTTCAACAACAAAAGATCCCAGAGCCAAATACTCTCCACTGATTTCCCTACCCAAATATGGCATTCGGATCTCGGCTGGTTGATTGCCACTATCTCCCGAAAAAAACGTAAAAACTACATAGTGCTTGTTCTACTACTACGAAATTCCACCACCAGCATTACTAACTACAACAACAACATCTACTACGACGACGAGGACGACTACTACACATTCAACATCCAATATACTTTTTTCCTTTTTTTCGCTGTTAGCGTGCTCAGAAAAACGTGCAAAAGCTGTATAGGTATATGGTTAGATATAAGCTCTTATATCTACTTTTATTATACCAAATTCTCAATCTTATAGTGAGGGAATGGTTTTGTATATCACATAATATAAGGAGGCATATATATCTGTAAAATGCACAGACTTTTTTTTTCCTTCGACGAACTCTTAATAAATGCTTTATGCAGTTCTCACAGTGTATCGTAACATGGACCCACGTGGACCACGTGGAGTTGTCTTAACGCAGCCAATCCGAGCGCAGCAGAAATAGCTCAGAACCAACTCTCGCATATCGAGCAAGACCCGTCCCCCAACAAGTTTCTCTGCCAATCCTTGGCTGCGCTCAAATAAGCAGACGAATGAATTCCCAGCTAGGTACAAAACCACTCTTGTTACTGGCTGCCTTAACGAAAACGGGATTGATATACGTGATGCACCTCGACAGCATATTTTCAAGTCCACATGGAGTTCCAATTGACGATTTTGGCTTCGCATTAGCAAAAAACACTTCTTTCGCTGTTACTCATTCTCTCTCTCTCAAACTCTCTCCCTTTCTCTGTGTGGACGACGAAGGAAAAGAGAAAAAAGAAAACTTTTTTTTGTACTCGCTTTTCGCTCCACAAAACAGTGGATACGTCTCCTATGCATGCATGGAGACAAGTAGTTTCACTGATGACTTTAGTGAATCCATTGCATTTATCTAGCTCTCCACTCCAACTACTTCGACCGAATAACCGAAGTCTCTCTTTTCTTTTCCCGTATTTCTCGCTCACAACTATTTTTTATATGCTATGCATGCATGCATGTCGGGCTATGAAAGCTTTTTTTTCTACTTGTATTGCATAATATGGAATATAAGTACATATAGGCAATACGTGTTTGTGTGTATATGTGTATGTGAAGAGCACTGAATTGATCCCGTGTAATGTCCTTTTCCAACCAGTAGTTACACGTTTCAAGAGAGAGAGAGAAGGAAAGACGACTTTTTTTCCCTAAAAACGGATGCTCATCGCTTTTTCTTCTTTTTCTTTCCTCATCTATTTTTTTTCCTCTCCTTTTTACTCCTTTTCTTATTCCTGTCTTTCTTTATATATGGAAAAATGTCTCGTCTTCCTGCACCACTACACTTTTTCCACTCCCGCTAACTCCACATGGCTCTCGATGAAATCGTTTGTTCTCTCTGTATCTACCATTTCGACCTCGTACACTTATACATTATGAATGTATTTTTTCGATGAATGCTTTCATATAATAATGTATGTATTTATAAATCCTTCTGGTGCGTTTGGAAACTACTGCAATTTGGACTACGAAATTTCGACTTTTTTATTCTGACACTTTTTTCCTACTTATTCCAGAAGACGCTGTATAGGAGAGAAGCATTTTTTGGTTCATTGCAAGTCATCAAGAGAGCGACGACGCTACGGGGGCTCCATCAGTCCGTTGAATGAATGAATAGAATATAAAATGGAATCTAAAGCGAAAAGTCGAGGAGTGGAAAAAACCAGTTAGCATCTTTTTCTTTTTTGTCTTTCATTGTAGTTTTGACTATTATAATATACACATCTTTTCCTACATTTACTTTCACTTGGCAAAATGTTAGTTTGCTTAAACTAGTGTAGAAAAGTAGCAATTTAGAAACCCCAAGATGATTTTAATTATAGGGTTGGCCACTTAATAGAGTTGGCACTGCAAATTGAGGAAAAAAATCGTAATTTTAGGGCTTTTGAAAACTTTGAATTTTTTTCTTTGACATGGTATAAAGTAAAATTGCAAAGAAATTAGACTGTTTCAATATTAAACAGCCATCATAATGTTACAAATAGAAATGTAGTTCACAGTGTTTAGAATATCAAAACAGTATATGGTTGACTGTGTGACAACCAGTAACATAGTCTCATAGAGTTGGTTTCTTTCTTTAAGAATAGCATTTGAAAGCAGCGAAATAAAATGAGACGATGACTATCAATACACTATATACTGTACTTTTTAGGCGCGCTATGTTTTTTGTCATTTTATATTAGTTGCCAATATGGCGCATAAAATAAGTTGATTGTGCTATTACTGAATCCAGAGAGGAGGAGAAAGAAACTCTGTATGAATGCTTTGGTTGAATGAATACAAGTTTTATAAGAAGCAGCATTAAAGGTCGTACTCGTTTTTTATAGTTTTTTTTCCTTCTTATTCGAGGATGAAACTAGATTTTATTTTTTTCTATCCCTTCACTCTAGTCTGTTTTATGCCACATATAATGTACTTTTTCTTTCAACTTCCATAAAGTCGTTTTCCATCATCTTCTGTAGGCATATTAGGTATGCAATATTTGTGAGGGAATGCGGGTATTTAAAGAAAGGGCAGACAAGTTCTTAAAGATGTATCAAACTCCCTCGAGTTCCTTCATTCGCCATTTCCAGGAATACTGTTTACTCATCCTTCCCCATGTCTCACTTTTTCCTTGGTCTCAATAGAGTTCTTTTTTTTATGCAAAAATAGTTGAAAAGACTTGAGTGATAATATGGGTTGAAAGGCATAACCATAAAAATGAATGCAAGGAGACATTGCGTCTATTTACTCCAACTATGAAAGTTATCTACATGCATGCAGAAAATATGCATAATAAATGTGTACAAAAGTTAAGCGTAATAAATTTATTACGTGTGAGCGTGGGTGTTTGCGCAGTTATCATGATCGACTGTAACGAAAATGAGTATTGTGATGACCAAGATGTTAGAGATGATGAGAAGAGATGAAAAGATGAAAAGATATTTTGAGAGAAAACGCGAGTAACAAAGTTTCAGTGCGACTCAAAATTTAACTTTTTAAAAGGAATGTTCCTTCATCTAAATAGTATCCCACGATTTAAATAATATACAGTAAAATGCTGACATAGAAATTATAATGATACGACAATACAGGCAGGCAAAAAAGAGCTTGACAGGGAGGAAGAAAATGTCACAATTGTGATTTGGCTGATGTTTTTTACGAATATTGCTTAATTTCAGGAAAAACGTAAGCATAATCACAATTACTCCCAGCCCAGCTTTCAGAATTCACGAGATTCACGCAAAATGTTATTGAAACAAGGTTATAGATCTTTCTAATTGTTTGGAAGTTCAGATAAGCAGAATGGTACTCAGCTTTTATCCGTGCCGGATCACATTCAATTGCGAAAGAACATGGCATGAACGGTAACATAAATCTCGGGCCTTTTCCCTCTCGTTCTCTTCTCATTTCCTATCCCGTGAATGTAATAAGTGTTTTTAGCATTCCTCCCATTTTCCAACGATTTAAAAAGGAATGATGGGGTTGTGGAAAGGAACATGATGAGCATCATCACTTTCCACGATATTTTACAAGCAACAGATAATTTACACAATCTCTCTTGCCACTCCGAAGCGTCAAAAGAGTTAGTGTAAACACATGAAATGGGAAAGTTAAAGGTTGGGCAATCCTGTATATTTCTTTCCTATAATCACTTGCAGTGTAAATATGCAATGATACTGATATATCTTTTAGAAATTGAATATCACACACAACTAGAAAGTATACCTATATCGGTCAGAGTAATTTTGCAACGGGACAACTTGCAGTACTTGCGCATGAAACAAAATAACTATAGGATGTCTCAATTGCTAATACATCGGTCGGGATATTATGTTGCATTGCTGGAAAATAGAGAGCTGACATTACTGCTATTTAGATGTGATGGGAGGAACATATTATGCGGTAACCTGACATAAATGCGAGGTATTGTGCTGAAGCCAAGTCATTACTCCATTACATCACATTTAAGTGCACATTTCAACTCAACATTAACAACGCTCACACATGCTCCCGCAAAAGAAAGAGAACGGCTTCCAAAAGTAAAAGCATCCGACCGAGTCCCCAAAAACCAACAAACCGCTCAACCCTTTATTGCCACTACATTGCTTTCTGCTAGTTTCATCTTATCAAGACTTTCATTGCAAACTCTGAGCAAATACCATGCAAGACAACTCGTCACTTGCTTTCTAAAAAAAATCTTTAGCCAATGAGGTGAGTTCCAGTTATTTACTTTATCCAATCTACAAGAGAATAGTTTTTGTGTTTAATGTAAAAACGGTATCGTCACTTGTTGTATGATTTCTCTAAAAATTTACAATGAAAATTTATGAATTCATAAAGGTGCTACATCATTTACATTGGTTTTTGTCGGTGATGTAGAATTGTAGAAAGTATAGTACAAGTACAACAAACAAAAATTTTATTTTGGCATTTCATCATGAAGCATTTTAAAAATAACAAAATGACAAGGACATGAAGTACTATTAATAGGTACTTGCACTATGAATGCATTCCGAAATTTGCTT
Organism: Willowsia nigromaculata; assembly: GCA_034700605.1. NCBI lineage: Eukaryota > Metazoa > Arthropoda > Collembola > Entomobryomorpha > Entomobryidae > Willowsia > Willowsia nigromaculata. Next base: position 27,079 of record JAQIXX010001386.1, read on the forward strand.
TGCAGGAAAACCAATATTTTCCTCAAGTCTGTGCGGATTGGCAGAAAATGTGGAAAAGAAAATGAGATTAACGAATGCCTTCTCTGAAAACTCATCCATATCGTAATCATTAGGACACTATAAGCGACGTTCTTTTCAGAGATATTTGTGTCATTTGGGTTTGCTCTGGCTTGTTGCTCGCAAAAGTATCCGTGTTGACAGCGGAATCTGTGAGAGCATGCAATTTACGAGCAACTTTATGGTAATCAGCTCGGGAATAGATTTTTCCTCTTCATTCTCTTTCTGATTTGAACGCCTTTTTTTCTGCGCGTTTTGTAACGTTACGTTCTTCTCACTCTTCGGTTCACTGGCTTCCACTTAAATTTCCAATCCCAAAATGTAATACTGTGACACTGTGGGCTTTTCCGCCTGCTTTTGCTGGCAGTGATGTGAACATGTGCACAAATTGATGATTGATTGAGGAAAACCCACTTGGAACACACCAAGTGATATAGTAAAAGTGTGTAGTAGTGTGTAAGCTTTTGTGTAACCGTAATTGTAAAATATATTGTACACACAGATAAGACACAGCCTTTTTGAAAAGTTTCCTTGTAAAAACAAACAAACAAATTATTTAACGTTTAATGCTTAGCGTTTTACTTTCGTCTTTTTCTCGGCTGTTGGGATAAAAAATGTCACTGATGTTAGTTATTTATTATTCAAAACCCACTATGTACTCATCATGCATCATACGTGCTCATTCCCTTTAGTTTACTGTTGATGTGATTTCATTTCCAACTTTCAAGACGGCATGTTTCCATTTCTTTATTTTTTTAAAACTTAAAGGATGTGTATGCCTGGCTTTCATTAGGAAAAGGAGCGAAAAAAATACAGACGATAATAAAAAGGCAAATGACAAGAGTAACACATTTTTGGCACTGTACCGTATCACACCATAATACTGATTCAATTCCAAACATGCCGGGATCATTGAGAATCAAGAATGCAAGAGTGAACTACGACGGTGGTGGCTTTTCTCGAAGAGCGTTCAATTTCTTTTAGAAATGTAAAAATAAATTATCTGAGAACGGGTTGCAGATGTTGATGGGATCGGATTTTTAACATCTTTAGAGGATTCCACCAGTAATAACAACAAGAAGCAACAAGGACGTGTACACGAAAATGTATCAGTGCCAAAATATTGGTTTACATTGCACAACTACCAACTATATATAAATGATGTCTGCGGTTGAAATCCATTAAACATAACACAATTTTCATGAACGTCACAATTTTTTGTTTGCATTGTACTTTTGGGAAGTAAAATATGTCATCATGAGATAAACTCATCCGTTTTTATAGCTCTCTTTTTAGTTTCTTATAAGCAATCCAAGATTTTGTCTTTATGTTATCATGAGGTATTTTGAAAATAAATACTACTTCAAAAACTTTTCTCTTCCCTGACAATTTGTGGCTGTAATGATCTTTTAAGTTTTGCATACTACACTTTTCTTATTTCACGCGTTGAAAAGATTTCTGATATGAATTAATTTGGAAGTGTCTTTGGTATTTCAATGCGCAACCTTTCGTCTCATTACTTGATTTTATGGAACAAATCGTGTGAATATTTTCATGTATTTATAATTACAAAAGGATGACGCAGAAACAAAAATAATGAAACATGTATTTATTTACTGTAATTAACCAAATATACAATACTATAAAATAACTAACTTTCGTTGCACAAAAACATTAAATCATGTAATATTCTCCACCAGAAAGTATAGAGACACCGGTACGATTGACAATCTAAAGGTTCTGAGTCAGGGTTGTAAATTCAGGGTCACCGAGTCGCATTTCAAGAAATATTTAGCACATGACATCACAAAAAGTTCATTGGTACGCGTTGAGGCTCCTCTGTTAATGAAATAATGTTTAACAAGTCTGTAGTTTGTAGAGCTTGAATTTTTAACGGTGTGTATTTTCACAGGCTTGTTGAGATGAGGAAGTCAGTTTTCACTTTCCGAAGCATCCGTGTACGTAATAGTTTATGAGCTAACTATTCCCAAATTCAGATTATTCCCTTCGACTGATTCAAGACAGAATTCAGGGAACACGTTGGTGAAGCGGACAATTGAAATATTTCAACTTCCGGCATATCGTGTTGCAATCGTTGATTTTTGGAAACCTGGTTTTATTGCGAAACAACAAGGTAAATTTTTATACATATTAAGTTAACTGCTCGTCAGCTCGTAACAAAAATCATTTTATATTTATGTGAATACCTAGGTTGACATTTTTGCAACATTACATACCTTAAATTTGATACCATTTCCATATTGTGTACATATATTGTTGCAAGTTTGCTCACTCAAAAATCTGATACCCGCAAGTTGACATCTCAAAGCCTAGACGTAGGTATGTATATTTATAAAAGTAAAAGCATAGTAAGTAAATTGCGAACATTTCAAATATTAGTCATTATATAAGAGGCTATGAGCTTAAATCTAACCTGAGGTGGCAGTAACGCTAAGATAGCGGGCACATTAGGATTATTCGTCATTCCACAAATTAATTTGTCTGGATCTATGAGTGTTTCCTTCCCTGTCTCCATAAACAATCCTTTGATCTAATTCGCAAAAAAAACTTTTAATTAGAGCGTGACATCATATCTTAATTTGTAAAGTATCATTAATCGTCTTAATGTGTAAATACATATAAGTATTGGATTCACCATGTTTTCATAGAAGCTTCGAATTTTCACCCGAAGGAACCGAGTTTTCAGTTCATCATCATCGCCGACAGCAATGCATACTTTGCAATTTCTCATTCTAATTCTCTCTAGCAATTCTTCTCTGTCTTTGTCTGAGACATTCTGATATGCAGTATGCATATCAGTTGTGTTCAAAATCCTGTCAATTGGTCCATAAAGAGAATTTTGTATGCATATACCAACAATTGCACTTTGGTATACACCCGTGATTACTCCTTCATAGAAAACGTCTTCCTGTCGCAAAGTCACGAATCAATCAATAAATATTACGCTGTTTTAAGGAAACTGCAATACTTTGTAGTGCGTCATACCTCAGGCTTCGGTGGTTTGAAATAATCACAAAACGCTTCCACATATAATGTTTCCAAGCGTAAATTCAAAGGAATAGTTATGTTTCCTTTGATAAACACGTCTTCACTCTCTTCATCAGTTGGCGTTGTGATATTTGAAACGAAAAGGTTACGTCCTATCAGACTGGAAAGAATCCTGCTTGATAATTTCTTCATAATGCCAATTAATATCCCCTGATCGTCAAACAATATCTCAAACACTCCTTTTGGATACATATCATCGTAATTAGCGATTCTAAAGGGACACGCCTGAAAATGTTAGTATCACAACAGGCATCAGAATTGCAGCAATTATATCAACATAATTTTAAATTAATGGAACTATAGAACTTTCTTTCCTCCAATAGACGAACCTGAGAAGGATAAAGATAGAAAGTTTTCAGCAGTGAAAAAGCATTTAAAATACTCCAATGATTTAAAGTGTCAATATCTACGCCATAGGCCTTGATGCGCCCTTGGTTTCCTCCCTGAACAATTTGTATTTTTACCCGACGAAATACGGAAGTATCTGAGTTGGCAAATACTGTGGCTGCAACGATCTCCCCATTCTCCAATCCATCAGGTTTTCTTAATGTAAAGCCTTCGGGGCTTGTGTAGAATCCGGCTATGCACTTTATTAACAAATTGAATCTAGTCTAAAGAAACAATACATCCATTAATTGCTACTAACCCCAGCATTTCTACAACATCACTGCTGTAAATAAAGTTTTTATATAAAATTTGAATGGAGAAGGACACTCACCAAGCTTGTAGGATCTTGAAAAGAGACCACCAGATCACCATTCTCCAGCACGTTTAAAATCTTCACTGTGGACTCCGCAAGGTCTCTTACTCTTTCAGAAGGTTTTGGCACTTCAAAGAATTTCTTGAGAACATGTGAAATAGTAATGGTGTCATGTTTGCGAGAGGTCTGTAGCTGTTTTATGTGTGGTTTTAAAGATGACGACAGTGACAGTGTAGTTTTTGGCGTGTCAATCGTGGACGTTGTGGGTGTCGCTCGTCGGAAGGTGCTTGTAGAAGCAGCGTCAACCTCAGAATATCTGGGCCTATTCAATCCAGGTGACAAGTCATGTTGTTCTTGATTAACTACTTCGGAGACCATGACTTTGTCAACATGTCTTGCTTTACCCCTACCCCTCCCGAACTGGGGACGACGGGAGGATTCACTTTGATTAACCGTTGGAACTTCACATGCTACATTTAACAGATTACTGGGTTGAGTAATCCCAAGAAGCGTCTTAGTGCCAATATCTTGTTGATCTTCTGTCCGGGGTCTTCCTCGACCTCGTCCCCTTCCCCGGCCTAATCCTGGACCTTTGACGTTCTCCATGATTTCTCACTGATTTCTGGCAAAACCAAAATGGCTGAGTCGAATTCCCACGAATGAATGTGTTCAATGTAGAAATATAATTTTTTATCACAACAAAACTTCTCTGAAAACTCATATAAGTGTAATAATATAGAAAGGGCACAGTTTAGCATATCGCAATCATATTCAAATTGGTAGCGCCAATTTGCTTAAGTTACAATAACCTTTGAATGTTTCATCATCATTCAACCCACACCACACTAAACTTGAAACTATATGGTAGGTAACCTGCTGCTCCTGTCCAGAGTTCATTTGCGTGACATTCGTTCAAGTTTCCTCCTGTGCTTGATGCAGAACGTTTTACGACTGACTGACTACTGATGTGATTCCTACATTCATAATTAGTGGGCACAGAAGTCTCATCGCATCGCATCCAAACATCTCACACTACGATTCCATATTCCATTGCAGTTATTGTACACACCGAGCACTGAGCTTATGAGCTTACCTATTTTGCATGATTAATCGCCTTAGTTGACTAGTGCTTGGATGCAAATTAAGAGATATCAAATAAATTCAGCATGTATAGCAATGAGTGAGCATTGATTGGACTAACAATGATTGAAAAATTGATTGTAAATGCTAAATGTAACACACATGAGAAGTTGAAACTTGACCTCTTCTAACAAACTCTATTGAACTGTCACTATTCACTTTGACTGAAGAGCTAATCAATTCTGAACTGCCCAAAGGGACGACGCACGCGCACTTTCTACATTTTACATCGCGTTCTTGAACAAAGAAAAAGTTCACTGATTTCTTTCTATTTCTATTTACGCTGTCCACCATCTGTATTTTAGGTATTCATTTTCCTTGGTCCGCCCGCACATCGCATCATCGTATCGTAAAATGTAGCGGAGAAAGCGACAAACCAAAGCAAAGGTTTGGTGAGAGGGTTGTTTGAATGTTGTATCACTTGTACCAAACGTAAAATGGATTGAATCAAAGAATTAGAATCGTAGCCTACGATTCGTAGGTACGTAATCTTATGGGATCTTCAAGTATAGTTATTCAATAAATAAATTGTTTTATTTTTATGAATGCACTTGCGTGGACACAGTGGACACTATCGCCAACACCTTCATACCTTCCAATTACTTCCAAAGAGCTTGGAGCTGCTGCTGAGACTGCCAACCGTTGGCAGCCATCGAGAGGAAGCACGAAAAATACTAAGAATTAAGGATGCGAACTCTACACTTTTAAAGGTCTGACTTTCGAAACATTTGCGTCCTGGGGCAAAGTGTACATCAAAGTCTCTTTGAGAATGCAACAGGGAAAATTCTAGCCAAGCCAAAGGAATCTGGAGACCCAAACAAATTTGATTGACACCAACGAATTTCATTTACAAGCCACGAAGGAAGCACAACCAATATTCGCGTTCGGACCCTTACTTCCACCTTGGAATAAATCAAACACATGAACTTTGACATTTAACTTTTAAAATTTGCCGTTTGTTTGTTTACTTTGTTTGAAAACATCACATTTCTCTTGAATAAAGTTACTACACACATAATATTCCTATGAAAAAAGTCCTGATTTCTTAAGCATGTAGGCAACTTACGAAGACGCGTGAACACTGAACGATTTTTTTCACTGGGAGTTTCGTGCATCGAAAAAATGAACGGCTATCTTGTAAAAGAGATTTAGAATAGAATTCAATCAAAATGGAAGCTGGTTCAAATCTCTGCCTTTTGAGAGCTTTGATTTATAATGCATATGCAAATAAAGAGATATCAAATGTTAGCATGTAGCAATGAGTGAGCATTGATTGTACTATGTAAATGCTAAATGTAACACACATGAGAAGTTGAAGCTTTGACCTCTTCTAACAAACTTTATTAAACTGTCACTTGTACTGCCCAAAGGGACGACGCACTTTCTACATTTTGCATCTCGTTGTTGAACTGTTGAACTCAAATTGAACAAAGAAAAAGTTCCCTGATTTCTTTCTCGCTCTACTTAAATACGCTGTCCACCATCTGTAAATTACAGACTGTAATGTAGGTATTCATTTTCCTTCTTCTTATTCATCTTATCGTAAAATGTAGCGGAGCAAGCGACGAACCAAAGCAAAGATTTGGTGAGAGGGTTGTTTGAATGTTGTATCACTCACTTGTACATAAACGTAAAATGGAATGAATCAAAGAATCAGAATCATTTTCGTAGGACCATCGACATACCCTCAGTACTGGAGCCATCCGGACTAGAGATGATGGCAAGCCCGATGGAATTACGGTGATTCCTTGGTCAAGGGAGCCCGTTTTTAGTATGGGATAGCACTTGTGGATACCTTTTGTAAAAACACATGCAATATAACATCAAAGGACCCTGGGGCGACAGCGGAAGTAGCTACAAAACGTAAACATTCCAAGTACTCCCAAATTATCAACGACGGCTACATTTTCAAAGCATTCGCACTTGAGACAATGGGGAGGTGTGAAGAAGCAATCAGTTGGGTAAGGGTAAATATTATAGCTCAAATCTGAAGTCGGGGGACTCACGGTCAAAACAGTATTTGTACCAACGAATTAACTTGGCTATTCAACGAGGAAATTCTAGTATCGTGGGATTCCTTCCTTCCTCCATTAATGGAGGACATTTTTATCTCTAAACTTGTTATAATTTTGTGAATCATGATTCAAATTTTATTTTTAAATCGTATTTAGTGATTTATGTATATTTCCCTGTGTAATTGTTGATATGTGCATTTACTATGTTTGTATAGGTACGTAATCTTAGGGGATCTTCAAGTATAGTTATTCAACAAACAAAATCCCCCCAAAGGGTTGTTTTATTTTTATGAATGCATTTGCGTAGACACTATCGCCAACACCTTCATACCTTCCAATTACTTCCAAGGAGCTTGGAACTGCTGCTGAGACTGCCAACCGTTGGCAGTCAACGAGAGGAAGCACGAAAAATACAAAGAACTACACTTTAAAGATCTGGGAGTCTATTCATAGAAGTTTACTTAAATGAGGTTTCATTTAATAAAATTTTAAGAAAGTATTTAAGTGTAATTTA
>JAQIXX010001387.1:0-34546 GCA_034700605.1 Willowsia nigromaculata
ACAACAATCCCTGAAACATCTCTAGGCAGTGAAATAATTACCACACAACACCAAACCAGCAACAGATCAGAACCAGACGAGGACGACGGTTATCATGAAAGAGTTTCATATAGTGAAGACGATGACACCTCAAATCATAGTGACAAAGGTGGTGGGGGGTCACCAACGAATTCTAATTCTAGAAAGATTTCATCGTCAAACAGTGTACTGTCAACTGCTGAATCGTCTCTAAAGAAAAGTTTGAACGATGTGATACACCAGCCCTCTCTTTTAGAAAATAATGATTCCAAGGAATTTTCCATGCTGCAGCACAATATGGACACACTAAGAAGCAATGCAAGTGATAGTGATATTAGTCATATAAGTACGTTTAGTGTTGATCAAAGTCTTCCAGCTCCAACTCGTCAAAAACCAATTCGTCGAAGAAAAACTGATTCATCTGTGCCAAAAAATGAGGACGGTGAAGAGAAGGAAATGGAAGGGAGAGAAAAGACTACAGCAACCACTAAAGACTATGAAGTTTTTGTATGACAGTTTAGTAATTCGTACCTTATTTAATCAATTGTATCTGTAACTCTATAACTAGCAGTAAGAAAGACAACGGTGTGATGTATGTATTATTATTCCTATAAGAAAAATCCCAGGTGTTCCACAAGCTCCTCCTCCAGTATTTTTGCAATTGCAATTTTTATGGTATCTTCGTATTTTCTAGTACGACTTGGCCAAGAAGGCGTTGTTGATGTACGATTTATAAATATACATGTTATATGAGTTCTTTGTTATAGTATGCCTTTATTGCCTTTTTTGTATATTCTCTTGTGATTGTATAAAGACTTCAACTTCCGATTGTAGTGTCAATAATAGTTTTAATAAGACCGTGCCGTGGTTAATAAAGTCATGTTCCACTTGTGCCAGGTATATAATTCTGCGAGTGTCCTTGAGCAAACAGTATATTATTTTCGGCTAAAGAGTAATAAAAGAACAAAACGTTTTATGCCGACACGAGTGCCGACTGTAACCATTATGTACCTTTCTTACTGTGCTAATTGTTTAAAATATGTTAATTAAAGTATTTACATGCACATAAAGTAGTTGCTAGATAATCGTAGGAGATGCTAAAAGTTCATTTACGTCTTTTACATAAATAAAAATTGAATTGTTTAAAAATTTAGTACTTATAGATCTTCCTTGAGAAATGGAAGATTTTATTTAAATTTGTTGACTTTTAATGCTGGCGTTTATTTGTTATTGTACTCACAGTTATTCATTTTGTTGTGAGTATTTCTATTTTAAATTGATAGCAAGTGTTGTTAATTGCAAATAAAGTAAGAAAAGAAAGAAAAATCCCCGTACATAGCGTTGAAATAATTTAATTATCTATTCATGATCTATTCATCTAAGATGATTTATCGGCTTTGATCTTCATGATCCAAAGTGAGCCATGAAGAGGGACTTTGGATTTCTTATAAAAGCCATGTAAATACGGGCGAATAGATGAATCTGCACCATACGTCAAAATAATCTACTTATTATGGATTATTTCTCTGTAATAGGAATCTAAAAATTAGTTAAATTGATGCTCATGTGAGAGACGTGGTGAGCAATTCTCATTCAAACAAACTGCAAAATAGTTTGGTTTGCTCACATCATCATCATAAAAATACAAAGAGAAAGCACTTTCCTGCTTGTCTCCTTAAACAAGTTCGCACGGAGTCTCTTTTTAGCCACAACTAAGCAGCAACGTAATGTTTCACAATAGACAAAAGTTATTTTTTATACATAATGTAGAAGTCAAGGATTTTGAGAAGCTCATGAAACTATCGCAGTTCGCTTCACTAAGAATGACTTGACACTTGGAGGCATCCTTACATCGTCTTATTGAAAGACTGTTTTTTCATCACTTCTATGTGAATGCAGGAATCGTGAATAAGGTAAAGAATCCATTCGCATCCTTATATCCACATAGAAATCATCATGAGGTGGCCAAAAGTACGTTAAAGCCTTGCAGGAGTCGTAATAATGAAGCAATGACGACTTGTTGAAGTCTGAGGGGAAAAGAATTTTTGCTATCTCATCATTTCTATGAAAGCAACAATAGAGTATTATAGTGCTCACTTGCCATTAACTCACAACCCGTAAGCAGCGGAAAGGGAAGATTGTAATGCAAAGTACGCTTATTGTAATCTGTACATTATAATACTTGGTGCATGATCTGGAATTCATCTCAACTCCCCCCATTCGTACCACCGTGTGGTACGCATCTAGACGCATATCGTATATTATTGTACTCATCATCATCATCATGATCTATCGGCTGCGCCACAAACACAAGCGCAGCGCACCGAAATGACTAGTTAGTAAGCATTTTGGTAGTCGCTTCTCACTCACTCAACACGATCATCATCATCAGACGCCAATGAGGGTGCTCGTATATGACTTACACACACTTTTTTTTTGCTTTCTTCAATCCTTATAAAGATTCTTGTGTCTGTGAATCCAAAATTAGTTATGAATGTCATTCATGCATCCCTGAATGATGGGGCTTGAGTACAAACCAGTGATTCCTTGTCGTGAGCATTTATTTAGCAATTTATGCGTCAGCTTGGAAAAAAGCTGAAATTCCATGTTTTTCGATAGCTTTCTAAATACACAAACACATGCACGCACTGTCTGTGTGTTCAGATAAGAATGCAATAAAATTGTGTTAATAATAGGGAACGGACAACAGGTAAATTTTCGTTGAAATATTTTTTCTGCTTCTTTATTGTCATTGCGTTTTCCTTTGGCTGAAGAACCCGAGGTGAGTTATGGGAACCCTTGCATGCAGTTCCTCTGAACTTCTTTTCTGGCAAAAACAAAAGAAGGCGACAAATGATGATGCATTATTATGTTGATGTTGTACAATATGTGTGCTTTCTGTATGGTGAATTGTTCACTTGTCAAAAAAAAACGAAGCCCATAGTGCTGTAAAAAACGGTCCTTCTGCCACCCTCTCTGCAAAAGACTCCTCACTCACACAGGTGAAGTGTACATTTCTAGAATTCCCATAAAAGAGCAAAAGTTGACTGCGCTCTCTTTTCTCTCTTTGTGTGTGGATTCTTTTCGTACGAAAACATGGAGTTGAGAAAGATTGTCAAGGTTTCGCAGCATTTTATAGTTGCATGCTTATTTGAATTTCAAACCACAAGATTGAGCAACCTAAATATACCTACTTACCCCTTTGTTCCCATAAAAAGGCTTTTACTTTCTAGTGAATTCTAAAACCTACACCATATAAAGTATGCCGCTGTGTGTAAATGTTGCTGGTTAAACAACACATTTTAAATTGGAAGTGTAAAGTTTTAAAAAGCACAACCAGTCATATAATTTTGTAGTCAAATTCTTCTCGACAAACGATCCATCACATTTTCCTCAAGTGTAAATTAACGAGTTTTGCGTCTTGGCACAATAGCATTTTGCTAAACTAATTTAAATCGTATTTAACGAATGTGATGGATTTTAAAGCACTATGTATTTTAGTGCACTTGCAGGTGTTGCTGGAATTAAACCGTGAAGGTTTAAATTTAAGCAAATTGAATATGTGAAGTTTTCCACGCTAAAAAATTCATTTGTATGGGTTGTTTGCTATAAAACTTTAAAGATATGACTTTTATCCAGCAACCCCCTACCTGATCGCATATATACAAATGTACATAGACACACTTCGTTTTACGACTTTTCCAAGTTCATATTTTTTCAAGGACTGTGAAGGGTAAGGAAACTTATTCGTTCTTCGTTCAGGTACATTTTTTTCCGCTTTCTGGGTGATCCCTTTTGTAAAACCCGAGACGATGAATGTTCATTGTTCATTCATATTTATGCGAATTATTAAAATTGAAAATCATAAGCGTCCAAAACCTTCATTGTTCAGCTGTAGGTGCCGCTGCATTCGTTTGATGATCAGGATGCAGATAAAAATCCCATCATGAAGCCCGAGAAAAATGGAGTTTCTCTTATCTGCATGGCTGAATCTAGTTTCACAACTCAAGATGGACTATGTACCATGTAAAACTACTTGAAAGATACTGCTATTTAGTTCTGGAGTCTATTACCTTTGGGCCAACATATACACTTGCAAGCCAAGCATGCATAAACAGGTACCTGTAGTCGGTATTAAATACTAACTGAAAATGATCGTGAAATCGTAAAACCTGTGTGTGTTTAATATTCTATTGTTATGGTAGTAAAATCACAGCGGAAGGGATTTTCGTTTCAACACTTTCAACTTTCGACGCCACCGTTTGCGCTTGGAATCAATACAATGATCCGAATTTATGACACTTTCATTTCACCAGAATAAATCATATCCCAGTCTTAAAACAACTTATTCTGTCCATCACGACCGTGCAAATGCAAGGAAAAGGAAGATGTGATGTGAAAAAATGCAGCGATTTGACGAATTTACGGTCGTTGATAGGGCCATATACCAAAAAGTGTTTTGTAAGCGTTTATCATCTAATGAGAAACCAGAAAGCAACCGTGAAATTATGGATTTTAAGAGACCATCCGAAAGGTTTTTAAAATCTCATTTTTAGAACTCTGCAACGTAAAAAGGAAGTTGCACGGTTGTAAAATTTGTAGAGACAGGTATATTTAAATACTTAAAGACTCATTTTATACTTGCTAAGTAGCCATAAGCACTAAACATGCTGCCCACATAGATGCTGCAACACTTGAACGTGTTAAAAGCGGAGCGGTGGTGTCCACTTTCCACATTGATTTTTGTTGCGTTGATTCAGCCGAGTTGATGGCGAAATAAAAGTTTTAAAATTTTGCACCTTCATACCAATGAGCACGGACATGGTGTTACAGAGAGATGGTTTCTTCCCTGATAGATTTTCTACTCAGATGCACATATCCATTAAAGTGAGTAGCTTGTCAGCTCTCTGCGGGATTATCGAAGAGAGCTGAGATCCTGCGTTTAGTTTCCCTACCCAACGAAGGAAGACATGGTCAAAGAAAAATGTGTATGCTTTTTGCGTACCGTGTTAATCAGTAATGCATAATATAAGTTTTAAGCATTAATGTGCTGGACATTGCTGCTGCTATTGTGAAGCATCACGTTTTTACAGCCCATTTTACCCTATTCCTTTAAAATGAGTTCGTCAGTCAATGCTCTCTTGCAAGTTGCAACACTATTGAGCTTAACTACTGATGATATCCAACGCTACAACCGCAGCAGCGGTGGTTGCGATGAAAAAGCAAAAAAAGGTGTGCGCAACGCAGTGTGCTATGATGTGTACATTTACAATTCTTCACGAATTGTAATCGTAGTACATGCATATTCATGCACGCAATTTTCTAGTACGCAGAACGCAGCCCGAGATTTTACAAAGGTTGTCATTGTTACCGATTTGTCATTTACGTGTTCATTATTAGCAGAGAGAAATATGAATGCCACCACGGTGTTTCACTCTGTATGTGGACACTATTATCCCAGGTTTTTGATAAATTGTCTCTTCGAGTTGAGACAAAAGGTATAAAAAGAGCAAAAAATGGCTAGTGCGCTTCTGTTTTGTAATTTGGTGACAAAAAGAGAGCCCATCAGGACTGTAATGACGACATCTAAAATGAAAGAGAAGGACTCGAAGAAATAATATATTTTTTCAAGACTTGGATTTCATTGTATGTACACCCATACAATACAACACAATAGGTTATTTCGTCTGTTATGCCGTTGTACGCTTAGTATCCATATCGTGTGCCATTATCGTGTTATCATTATCAAATCACGCGCATAATTTCTGCAAGTTACATGCCGTAATACAACGATGATACAAGTTATTATTATTAAGTACATCACATCATCATTTGAAAAAGGCCAATGCAATGGCTTCAAAGAGCGTGTACATATCAGCTCCATTTGCATAAAAATCCTGTATTAAATTGTAATCTAATGCTCTAATTATAGCGTCCAAGTAAAATCATTCGGAATTACAGGCACAGCAAGGTATAATTATTACTGTTTTGAAAATACCTTGCTCTGCTGCCACTAATACAATGATTACATTTGAATTTGATGCATGGCAAACCAACTAACCTGACTTCTTTCTTTCAGAATGCGTGCAACCCTCAACTAGACAGATAAAACACTAAGGTTACCGAGTCAACTTATTGTGAACTTGCATCTTTTGCAGCCCGCCCTGTTTGCTGCAAGGGAGACGACAACCACGCATGCACGTCTGCTGCTTATTTAAGTAAGTACGTCAACAGTTGTAATTATTTCAATGTGATTATTATTAGTGTCGAGCTGGCGATGCCTCAATTTTTATCGAAAAAAAACTCAGTTTTCATTCTACTCCATATCACATTTTTTTCTCCTAAAACTTGATAAAATATGCAAATGATGAAGAAGGAAAACACCTAACACTAAATATTATCCATTTTAAATCAATGAACTAATGGGAAACAAGCGACGACGGCTAAGGCTGCATCATCATCAAATGAACAAAAAACGTCATCCAAGTGTTGAGCGAGCGCACTATCTTAAAGAGACTTGTGATAAGTTTATCCTACATAATACTGCATTATAATAGCAAGTAACTAACTAAAAGTATGATTCTTGTTTGTAACTCTTTTTTCCCTTCGGCTTTGTTCCCTACTTTATCTTATATTTCTGATGAGTTCCCACTGTGAGTTATAACAACGGCAGTGAGACGAGAAGAGAAAAACAAGGTATGATGGCCCCTCTTCTTCTACTATGAACTAATACTATTACTACTTCTCCTCATTTTCTTACAGAATTTTTTTTCTCGACCACGATGTATTTGACGGTAATGAACAGCGAAGAAATTCCCAACATCTCATATATGCACAACAAAGAACAAGTCAGACACTGCAGTCGCTGCAGTAAAAAACAAGTCTCTAAGTCTCAATTGCCTCAATAATACGTGCATATGCATTTAGCAACTAGCATTCCTTGCATTAGGGAATACACCGTCATCGCCAGCGTGATTTCATCGGATGATGATAATGATGATGAGATCAGTCTGTGACTATGATCGCTAATACTGCTTACCAGAAGTTCTATCATGTAAATAGTAATTTTATTGTAATCTGTTTACTAACTGCTTGTACATATTGCGCATTGATTCCTCTTCTCAAGTAAGTTATATCTCTTTGTTGGTAAGAATTGTCGCCTCAATAATTCGAATAAGGTTAAAATTGTCTTCCTCAATGGAATCCAAAATCTCAGAAACTAATAGTAAGCATGCAAAGTGTAACGTAAAATAAGGTCTTTTGTGGACGCTGATCGCAGACTGCATGTAAAACGTCCCTATAGGAATCTTCCCGTCTGTGCACGGCTACGGCGGCTCAGAAGAAGCAACAGGTTGCATTGTAACAATCACTACAACAACCTACAACTCCACTCTTTCATCTCCCTGGTTGAGTCCGTTTGTACCATATAAAGTAGGTATTTCTCTCAAGCGAACTTCATACAGCTGAATGTATGCGTAACAATAATAATATGCACAAGCTACATACATAACTACAAAGCATATTACAGGTTGATGACGATGTTGTTGTTGATGATGATGCCTCCAAAGCAAATGAATCACGAAGTTGGACTCAAAGCACATGAGTAGAGTGTTTTCTTCGTCTTCGTGCAGCGAAAGAAGCGTTCGCTATAAAGAAACGATGAGGTATGTAAAGGAGACAAAAAACGGCTTCTTAATAATATCTTGTTCCTTCATACATTCAACTTCAGTCATTTACTTACATTCAAGAGACAAGGTAATAGTTTGATACGTTGGCTAGTTTGTTATTGTTGGCAGGCAGAGGGACCTTACTCTCAGCAGCGCAGCGTTGCTGTTCATTATTATTTTGCCTGCTTCGTGGTAGACGTTTGGACGTAGGTGCACGAAATGCACATGACGGTTGGATTATTGTATCTCATTATTACGACAGCGCTGCTCATCATCATCCAACTCTTTTTTCCTCCACTATGCTCAGTGGTTCCTTCATGAAGAATCCACCTACTCAAATTGACTTCATTATTCGGTGTATGACACTGGAAAAAAGTGCTGAAAAATAGATTTTTGTGTGTGATAGTATGGCGCTCTAGCGCTCGTCGCTTCTTTGTCTTTTCCATCCTCTCAGTTTCAAACACATTCGAGGGGAATACCTACGCTGGTGGACGGTCGCGAGACATTTAAATCGCAACAATCATTTTTCTCCTCTGTCTCTCTTCGCGACACTCTGTGTGAATACCATTATCGGCAGCTATCTGAACAGTCCACAAATTTTCATCACTCTTCGCAGCACTTTTATTTATTGCTCTGATGAAGAGACAAAATTGTTGCAAAGTATTTACATGAAGCAACAATTGTGCAATAATTTTAAGCAGTGCTAAAATTCAATAATGTCAAATAAAGATCGCATTGAATGTAAGTAGAAATGACAGTGAGTAAAAGGGCAGGTGATGATGGAAAAGTCCTTTACATGAGCGCATAATATTTAAGAGGACTAAACTATTCTACCTATATTATTATTGACAGCGTGACAACTGACTATGAATCAAGCCCAAAGTAAATGTCATAATGCCCGATTCCTGTGTGCTTTACTGTTCGTTTGTGCTGTTGTCTGTGTGAGTGAGCGTGCGATTCACTTGTAAGGTCTCCCCTTTTGTCAGTATTTTTTTCACTAAAGGGATATCTGATACGCACAGCAGTGAACCATAAAAATGATTTTCAGCCGAATCAGAGGAAAACTATGCTGAAGGACACCGATGTTAAGAGGAGATCCTTCATATTGGCTATACGTGACACTAGTGTAGCTTCTTGCATGTGCGCGTTGCTACATTATTATTTTTATGCCATCATCAGTCTCGTATTTATTATACCATTAATAAATATAACTGCTCTGCGGTCCGCGCCCTAACAAAAGAATAATAATAAATCCCTAATAACATGGAGTTCTTTTTATGGAACAAACTGCTACTATCTTATAATTTGATTAGTTATTGAATTGTAGGAGAATGCCATTCATGTGTAATTCTGTATACTACGCAATACGATAAAAAATGTGACGTTTACAGCAAGCTGATGCAAAAATACTTTTTTTTCTACGGAACTGCTGTAAAAATGGTCAGTATACGAGCTTCAACAGTGTAGTTCAGAGTTCAGATTATTTTACTGCACACTTTCATTCAATTGTTTCTTTTATAAAATGCCATATATTTAAAAGCACTTTTCTGTAAAATCTGAGGATACAATTCGATCCGAACGGATTACAGCTTAGCGCTGATCTTTATCGTAGATACTGGGATTGTTGTTAGCAGCAGTAGCAAATCTAAAGGGAACTATTGGATTGATTTACTGACGTACGTGATTTACACAAACATGTTGCATTTAGTTGCTATTAGCATTTTTTACTTATTATCTAAATGTGAGTGTGTGTGATGATGTGCATGCAAGAGGAGATTCACAGTGTAACGAAATCAACAGTCAGTGCAGTGGTTATTTTACTACATCTTCAGCATAGTAATAGTAACTTGATACGAAAGCCCATATAGAAAGTGTTACGTGAGAGCAAACGGCAAGAAGAAGACCAAGAAGAGAAGAACTCAAAGAAGTCGAGCCTCTTCGTTTACAGAAATCGTCATTATAAAAAACTGACATCCTCAATCCTCCTCAAGCAGACACATTCACATTTATCAAGCTACTAATGTGCTAAGTAGTAACCATTTTATTACCATTCCTGTAATTGGGCATTGCTTTTTTCGTTCGTTGTTTTTCATTTTTTCCATATTATTAAAGATGGATGTATCATGTTTAGAGGAATGCGGTGATGGTGGTGGTGTTGGTGTCGTCACCGTATGTCATTTCATGTGACATTATTATATTCACGAGTTTTTCCTTTCATCATCATCATCCTCCTCAAAGGACTCGGTCACTTGCAAGCTATTCGCTCTTCCAGTTAATCTTCCACACTATTTTAGTACATCATTAATAATGTCGTTAAAAGTAAAGTTTTCAAGTGTAATATCGTCCAAAGTGATGCTTGAAAGTTGTAAAAAGTCTTGTGATAAGAGCGTCATTTATTATAATGGAAAATTGACTACGTAACAGAAGATTTTTTTTTGCATTTGCATTTCAATCCTATCTTGCACTGATTGCTTTTCCCAGTGGATGAATGTAAGCTCGTACGAATTGTATCATTACACTTATCAAAATGCTCATCTCTGATAATATTCATCAGCCAGAAAGAAGAATTACGAGGATCAGCGCAGAAGACGTCTTCGACTTCGACAACGTTCTACCACTGCTGCAATATTCTACTTTGTTGTCTGCGTGAGCGTGTGGCATGTGCAGCGCATAAGCTGACTTGCTCCGCGTCGTCCGACGACTGCCAAACTATAAAACTTGTGATTAGATTATCATAGAAATAAAACCATAATGAATGCGTTTAGCTATGAAGATGACGCTGATGACAATGACAAGTGCAATTACTAATAAAGCCGGTGCAATTCGCGCAACACTTGCCTTTCCTAATTAAAACATAAATAATGTGATAAACGCCATTATATGGTTTTATGTACTAATTTATATATAAAAACTGTGTCCTTGCCATTTTTATTCTCTTCTTGATACCACAATAATCTTTATGGATATCTTCATTTAATTTTTGCTTCTCTTTTTGAAGTAGTGGTTGGCATTTACTTTCTGTGTCATTCAACACATAAAAAACATTTAAAAATCGAGGCACCTACACAACATTTTCTTACCGAAGAAAGAAGCCATCCGGAGCGGAAATGCCTGTGTAAGCAAATACATTTAATAATAATAATAATACGCTTTTGTACAATGACAACATCTAGTCATTCACGATAATAACATAGAAAACAGCATACAATGAAGGAAGACGACACACAATAAATTAAAATACGCAGCGTTTACGCGTAGATTGGATTG
This sequence comes from Willowsia nigromaculata, assembly GCA_034700605.1. Lineage (NCBI taxonomy): Eukaryota > Metazoa > Arthropoda > Collembola > Entomobryomorpha > Entomobryidae > Willowsia > Willowsia nigromaculata. The sequence goes on from JAQIXX010001387.1 coordinate 10,953, forward strand.
ACCTGACATAATGCAGATTTAATGTGAACGAATCACACTATCATACAGCACACACACATAGCATAAAATCAGCCTCTAATAAACTTGGTCGGTAGCTAATAGCTGTAGAGAATTGCTTTCATGTTTGTATGCTCAACACAATTTGCGTCTTAAATTATGCACATATTTAATAAGTACAAACTTGCATACACACATATTTTTTTATAATGGCTCTCTCATTAAATAACTCAAAAGAGAGACCTATGGATTTATGATTTAAAAATCAAAAGGTTCACAGCAGAAAAAATGTAACACATTTTCTCTATCGCAAAAGTAATCGCTGAAATACAATTCTTATTGTTGCTGTTGGCTGTTGTTAGAACTGCAAGTAAACTGGTAAATTTTACGTGAGACTTGCATGTACATTTTATCTATATCAAGCAAAAGGCAGTATAAAGTGTATATTTGAATTAGAATTGTAATAATAACAATCATTTTTGCCGTGATTGTCGTTGTATATTGTGCAGGTATATAGTAGCGTACCTCACGATAGCGCTTTACACACTACAAACACGAATTTCTCAACAATAACAACGACAGACATGATAGGAAACAGGGCAAAAAGGTAACAAGAAGAGTTATTGGAAAATGTAACGCAGGCATAATAGTAATAATAATGATAATAATGTAATGTGCATTTATACTGCAGCAATTCATATAGGGACTGACATCACACTCACAGAGAACACAATGAACAACAAGTTTTTAAGTGCACCCTTTCTCGCATGGAAATAAAACACCTATAAGCGGGCAGCGCCAGAGAAAAGTATAGATAGTTATATATTTGTTCTCCTAAATTGCTTGTTTTACAATCGCTGAAATTGCATTTTACCCTCCGAGTGATGTCGAAATAGTGAAAACTCATGTTTTATGATGTAATTTAGCTCGGATGGAAAACAGAAGTTTTTCTGGAGCAAAAATCCTTTAATGGCAATGAACGTCCGTATTCCGTACGTTGCCTTGCCTTCTTTTTTTATGAGAAAAGTAAATACACGAGAACATAAAACCAAAGGCAGCGCATTCGCATATTATATATTATTATATCATCATCATATACGAAAAAACAGATTTTCTAAAGGAATTGAGTGGACAGGTTATAACATTTAGATGAGAGATAATGCGTACTGTTTACTTACAATTAGAAAGAATTTTATTTGTTTACGTGTAGCCATCATAACAGCGTCACCACCTCAGGGTTATGACTCGCCATATTTATGCTAAAGTGGTTACTATTTCTTGGAATATGTAAAAATCATCAACCTTTAGCTTTAGACAGTTATATAGTAACTGGTAAGCTCGTAAACATTAAAAATTAATGGATGCAACGACCAAATAAATGGTAGGTAGAAGAACTGCATGCTTATCTTGCAGATCAGAACCCTGAGCCTCCTATTAAATAATGTAATCCACCTATATTGTTCATGAAAAAGAATGATATTCTACTACTACCAACATCAAAAACCAAAGCTAATGGATGCAATGTGAGCATACCGCACCACATAAACGATTGTTAATATTCCCATTGTTTACCCAGTGTCTTGTCTTGTTTTCGGCAATGTGATTTATCGTGCCTGAATTCATTCACGTAAAATATTGGCATTCTACAAGACAAAGCCTATGTGATTGCCAGACTAGATGCTCATTTTGCAACTTATTTTTAAATTATGTTTTAAATCATCGATTGGTTTCAATGTTGGCAGTTGGTACGTACATGGGCATTCAAAATGTTGGGAGTTGTTAATGCAGTATTGAATTGAGAGATTCGTTGATTTAGAACATTGTATTGTAATAACATGTCGATCACGGCATACTTAAACAACGAGTAAAAAGGAGATGGACCACGGACTCAGACATTACTCACTGTTTTTTGATTGGCATAAATTGAAAACAAAAATCTACCAAGAATATGGCCTACGCGACGAGGCCGAGGAGTAAGACACTGTTTTGTAAATTATATGCTTTGGTTTCATTTCTGATTGACACAACAAGTTGAACTAGATTTACATGTAGATTAGCAAAGGTACAAGATGCAAATGTAACTGTCTTTGAATCCAGTACGAGTATGAAGAGTTATGGTGGATCTCTACTGATTTATTCATCCACTATTATATGGATGGCTCTAGCCGACTTGCCAGATTGCGGGCAAACATTAATAATTCATCTTTACTTTTTATCAGGTGTCTCTCACGATTATTATAAATGTAGGCAAAGTGCAAGTAACCCCGATCAGTAGTATGTGGAGCAAAGAAATGATTGAATGTTGATTTAAAATTATATAAAAATTACTTTTTTTGTCTGTAATGCAAAATGATTCCACCAATTTGTCAGATATTGATGATGTGCAATCTTTATTGCCATAACATTCGGAGATATAGTTCGCACGTGCAATTTGGCATGCAGACATCACGCAATTGAAACCTAGATGACACAAGAATGAAGTTACTCAACATATTCAATATTGTGTGTACTCCGAAAGCAATTACAAGATCGAGTTCTCTATATACAGTACCGAAACTAGGAAGCAATCTATTTCCCCTTTAAATTCATCAAAAAATTATTTATTGAAAACTATAAGAGAACTGAGAGAGAAACAATATCGATTCTCATACCAAATGTCATCCCATTCTTACGTTTTTTTGTAGATGCCAACTCCACATCACAGATCTCTTGACTGATATGATGAGTATAAGGACAAAACTGCGTGCGTGCAAGTTGGCTAGGACAATGCATGCACAGATGCACGAAAATCATGCTCTTTCTCTTTCTAGCATTCGCCAAATTACAAAATTCACAACCATTGACAAAACAAATTATTTCTCTGAATTGCAGAATGCAGTAGACACCATGGAATCATCACATTTGTTGATTGTAGCACACATCCGTATAATTTTTCATCTCAATTATAGTGCGTTTGCTGCATCGCCAATTTTTATTAATCTAAAATATTGACTGATATATTGCCAAGTAATTGTATGTATGTGTTTGTATCCATTATCATTTGCCGCACAGTATCGATCTCACAACAATAATACAATCTGATATTGTGGCTCTCCGCTCAGCAGAAACAATCTTCTTAAATACACAACAGCAATTTTTGACTGATGAATGAGGTGCACATCATCATAAAACGACTGTTGTGCCCTGGTGTTTCTCTTTGATTAAGGTTTATATGTTGAGTGCGGAGGGAGGCACCGGTTTTTACCTACACGCACACTTTCCTATCTCCACTTTTTTTATCTGCCTGACATTTCAGCATTTTCAACTGCAACAGCGGCCATGTTAGTTGCTATCGTTAGGTTTGCCACTCATTGCTACTATGCACACAGGAATTCAATAATAACCCATTCCCTTTCTTATGCCTCTCTCTTTAACATACATAGAAATTTATAGTAATAAATAATAGTTTTGAAGAAAAAAAACAATTGTTCTCTCGTCTCTAAATTTAGTATTTTTACTTAATTTGTACTTTGCAAAAAGGATAGTATATCAGGTTCGCATCAATTTCTACATTATAGAGTACTAGAATAAAGGAGGCAGCACCAAGAAGAAACGCAAGGCAATGTTCTATTTTTTCTTTAAATTATTATTCTATTCAAATGAAGTGACTGCCTTGTAGGATGTGCACAATACCTTGTACTTTTATTGTTTTTGGTTAGTCAAACTAATCTGGCAGATGTATAAAAATATATGAAAAAAAAATAATTGTATGTGTTTGCAATGTGCATGATAATGATGATGAGTGTGTATTTGTAGAACTGTGTTATGCGTTACATGTACTAATATGCATTTATTTTTATAAAATGTCTGTCTCAAGCATTTGAGGGGGAATGATGGATATTGACTTGGAGTTTGTCTTTTTTAGAGGCCTCCTACCTATGTATGGCGTTTTTGAGGGATGGGAGATAAATTACCGCTTTAAGTTAGACACACTGTTTTTGTAAAAGGCAAAAACAGACGAAGAAGAAAGAAAGAGAATAATAGATGATAACCCATTGCACTTGAGTATCTTTACTTCAAGTGTGTAAATGATTATACTTGTCGTCATGTAAAGCAGAGCACTATTCAGTCAACTCCACTTGTTAATTTACAAAGACAACTTGTTTCTGGCGTTTACCTAACATTTTTATCAGTTTTGTCTTCCATATTGTACCACTAGCTAGATAGAACTTTGGTATATCGCAGGAGGGAAGAAAAACTGATATCTAATGACACAATCACTCTTATGACGACGAGGGAGGATGCAACTACACAATATCGCTATTCCGTTCTTATCGCAGATTATGGTTTTGTGAAGTGTAGTAAAAAAAAAATAGAATGCTCTTCAGCCTTTGTTGACGTTGTTGTTGTCTCTCTTGTTGAAAGAATATTGAAGAATCTTCTCCCTCCCTCCTCCTCCCTATCCCTCTTTTACAACTCTTTTTTTAGTAAGTCAGACTTGGTAATTAAAATCCATTCAATTCTCTGCGTTTTCCTTGCATTTCTGCCTGCTCTCTGCAAGAAACATCATTATCTTATTATGGGAAAAGATTGTGTCGTATAAATTTTGTCTGAAGAAGAACTGCTGCGCTCTGCAAAGAAAAAAAAACGACGTACATTAATGTAATGGGCTTGACTGTCAACCAGTTTGTGAGCGACGAGAACATGACTTTTTTATTATTCTATTTTGTGAGAAAATATAACATTTTTGTTGAATGCCTTGAATTAAAACAAAGAAAAAGAGAATTGAGTACGTCTGAAGTGCACTACAATTGTAATAGGCCATCTTCCCTATCGCCACTACTACCCCTACTCCACTACTATTTCTCTGCGAGTTTTTTTGCTATTGTCAGTGTCTTCTCTATTCTCTACCATCCCTCCAAGCACTCCCGTCTCCTCATTCCCATAAGAAACACATATATCCTGTCTCACTGTGAATTGAACTTTGTAATAAACCGTTGACTGCTGACTCCCGGTCAATATCAGATTGCTCTTCTCCTCTCTGCTCGTTATAAAGCTCTACGTATGCGAAATCGTAACAAGAACATCTAAACACATTTGTAAGCTACTTCAACAAATGTCATAAAACAAATTACAAAAATATACAACTCCATGATACCTGCTCAACTATCAAGAAATACGTATGCAATAGGTATTAAAGTATGAAAAGACGATGTGTCTGCCATGGATACTTTAATGCTTGCATTTACGTACTAGTTTTTACATTAGACTCTTCTGGTGTCTTTTGCATAAAATGATAACAATTTCGATAATGGTAAATTGTAACAAGCAAGACCAACCTGCTCGTCAGTCGCTCGTATCATCAAACATCACACACTCCACCATGACATATGATATTAATACTTATTATGTGTCTGTAATTCGTTCTTGGCACATTCTATTTAACTCTCAACTTTAGCAGCATCATACATCACTTTGTTCCTATGAAACGAACCTGACCTGAAGTTAACTATTTTGTGACTAGGACTTGTATCTAGGTTTTAATATTCCCATGAAAAAAATACTCGGATTTGCGCGACCTTTTGTTAGTTACCAGTATTCCTACTTATTCTAAATTCCGTCATCACTCACACACACTACATTCAGTAAAAAGACCCAAGCGATAACATTCGAAAGGGGTAACATAATGTAATATGCATATTACACCAATGCTACTATCATCGCACTCATCATCATCATCATCATTGCTGAACTTATCGTCATAGGGTAGTCACTTAACATAAAAGGAGCGAATGTAAGGTGATACTCGGAAAATAATACAACGACTAGTAAAAGAGTACTACATAGTCTACATAAAATCTTTACAAAATACTTACTGTTTTGCTTGTTTACCTTTTTGTATCTTGTTAAAATGAAGAAAAAAACGAGAAGTGTGACGTGCAAAAGCACCGCTGTTTAGACTATTTAAAGGAAAGCTGAATTCTGATTTGACGGAAATGCCTGTAGCAACAGAGAAATAACAATGAGCGTTTAAGGAAGCGTAATAATACGACTCTTGTCCTGTCCTCTCTCTCTCTCCTTCTCAGAGACTTTTTACTGCTTTAAGATGGCATTGTTATTGTGGTTAGTAAGTAAAGCAATATTATAGCAAAAAGTAATAAAATGCCTTTGCGACTCTTCTGCTGCAGCGCTCTTCTTCTGTGAAATGTTAACTACATTGCATTGCACTGCTTGCATCCAAGCCGCATGCTACTTCTTTGGTAATAGTTGGCGAGCAAGAACTGCTGTTTTTTTATAATAAAATGCCCCTTTTCACAAGCTTCAAATAGGGCATGCATGAGTAAATGTCAATGCACACATATATGCAGACACACACAACAGTAGTCGTTTTTAGTAGGTTGAATTAAAACACAGGAAAAGAAACCGTAGTTTTTTTTATATACTTGTCTTGACTTTTGATTATCAGCAGAACGATCATCATCGCATCGCTTTCGTAACCTTGAATCAGTCAGGCACCACTATCAAATACCAAGTAGAAAAAACAAAGCATGTTTCTTCTCTCTCTCCTGTCTGTGCATCAGCAGCAGTAGACGAGAGAGAAGAGAGAAAGAGATGGGAGTAAGATGAAACACTATTCTGGATCAGGAACAAGACCAATAAAAATGTAAATATTGATGATGATGATGCTGCTGCTGCGGACAGAGACAAGCAGCAGAGAAAATACTATAGACAGGCAGTTTTCTTGTTGCACACCACCAACAACAAGATCCACACTTGATGATGATGAAAAAAATGAGCAGAAGAGTAAGTGGTGAATTCCTCGAGTACGCACCTTTCCTTTCTCGTGCCTGTTTTTGTACGAAAGAAAATGTGGTTTCCTTGACCGTCACTGTTGGTGTTGTAAAAAAAACTACATATTAGATGAAGATGAATGCACGAATGTATGTATGAACTCGGCAAACTAGACGCATATGTAATAGAACAACTTCATTGCATATAATATTGCAGTTCACGTAATAAAGTGCATTTTACTCTGTTGAACACAATTATTGCTGGATGGAGCCAAGCCTGTTTCAATAAGGTGGAGTCAAGAGGGCTGTGTCTTCGTTCCAGTGGATTCTGAATTATTAAGTTCACTTTGGAGTAGTTTTTGTGTGTGTGGTTATTCTCCTCTTCCTTTAATAAAAGAGTTTTTCCCCGACCCGCATTCTTATGGTGAAGAAGAGTGGGAAACCTTCTCTGTCGAGCTCTCCCTCTCTCTGCGCTATCTCTCTCAGAGGCCATGCCTACAAGACAAGAGTAATATGCTGATAGAGGTGGTGCTCTCCTAAAATATGTCTTTTCGTTTGATTCAATTCTTGTTAACGAAGTTAATGAATCCTCCAGAACTGATTTTTTGTTTCTCTCGTTCCTTTCAACCCAGGAATTTGTACCCGAAGGGTGCACCTCGAGACTTCATTGTGAACCGCTAATTATAAGCATGGAAGAGGGTACTTTATGGTACTAATGGAAATAAACGACTCTATTTTCGAAACTTCATCATCCATATAAGAGTTATGCGCATATGGACAATGAAACATTTTATGCTTTTCATGCCAAGTGTGTGAGCAACTTTTGTTCCAGCCTTAGAGCTATATATAGGTCTACATGTCAGATCATCTACGGGTTTAGAGCATGTTCACGCACGTACGTATCTCTGCGGTGGCGGTGCAATCACAGCGGGTCTTTATTTTTATAAATACACCTGCTATTATCGAGTATTTTAACATATTACGCACAACCATGTACTTTTCTGGTATGCTGCTATAGTCTAAGTATGTCCGTTAGGTAGACACGAAATCCTTAAATAGAATGAAATAGTTTCAATCTGGAAGAGAAAATTGGATGAATATGAATTAAAAGGCAATTCCAATGAGACCCGTTCACAAATAATATATTATTTTCAAAGTAAACACATTGCTATTCATCCATATAATAGCATTGAATAACATTATAATTACTTAATTTCGGAGTTATCATTACCAACAAGTAGGTGAATATTTTGACTGAAGAAAATGGTTTTTAGTAGGTCTCCCCCTCTTTCCGTCAAAACAAATGAGAGCTCCACTTGGGTTGTTGTTTTTCATAGAATATTTTGAGACAAAGGTGTACAGTGTATTAAAAACGTAGCATGTTCATTGTTTTACCTTGTTATTGTCTGCATTTCTTGTGTCTTTGACTTTGTTGGTAAAATGTTTACAAAAGCTCTGTCCGCATTGCTCGTATAATGTAGCAATATATTATCTTACGTAGCAAGGGCACGTTACCTGTGTAGAGCTACAAACGTTAGCTTAGCTGCGACGGTCATGTTACATGGAATACCAAAGAGTGCCACACACGAACCTGAAGGGGACGAGATGACGAGAATATATAGCATTTAAGATTTCTCTTATCGTCAGTATAGATTAAAACTATGCACATACTTATCATCATATAGTTTCAACCATTGCTCGACATATTTCCACTTGGAATAACGACTTGCAGAATTATCCCACACCGCCTAGTAGTTAATTTCATTATCAAATCGTAATAATATGCAGTTGAATGATAATAACGAATGCGATCAGTTTCCATTCATAAGCCTCTTACTAGCTACTTATTACATCAAGTTTTTATTTTTACGCTGGTCAATAACTTCAGCACAATAAACAGATCTCACATAACCCAAAGAACTATCATCTAATAGCTGAAAAGAAACATTAATATACCTGAGAATTTGTAATTTGTGGTTGGCTTCGCACTGTAGATTTGGAACACTTTGAAATATTTTCATTGAATACGATTGATTGTTTGTTCGTAACATCTACGAATTCGAAACAATCTGTTCGTTCAAACATTACAAAGGTACACTGACAATTGATTTTTGAAAATTCCTTCTTGTCCAAACATTGAAAACTTCGCATTTACCAAACCATCTAATATGTACTGCACATATTACGAAATTCAAATGAGGCTACCTACTCATCCTTTAGCATTCCTTGACCGTGAACACTAAATGCATCTATTTATTAATGTGCTAAAACGCACCATCTTGTAAAATATCATACGATATTGTAAAGTAATTTTAAATTATCCAAGAACTCCAATGCAGATAGGCATATACAAATTGGATATGTATTTGTTTACTTCCAATAAAACCGAGGAGAATCATTATTTGCTTTTGCATACTCTATGCATTTATTTAAAAAATCACTGGCAGCTCACGTTTGTATTGGGCAGACTACGGAGGCTAGACAACACCTTGTTAGCTTTTTTATAAATGGCAAGTTTGGTAAATGTTTGATATATTTTACAAGCATCGTGCGTAAACTGTCTGGTAGGAAGAGAGCAACTAATCATTATCTTAACCTTAATACGCTGTGGTTGTAGGAGTGTTGTTATTCTGAAGGATTATGATATGCCTAAAAGATTCAAGCAATTTATATAAAAACTCATAACATGCATTAAAATGCTGGCTTTTTTAGAGAATAGAAAGAAGCATGGTCGATGCTAGAGATATGGGTTTTGGCCTGGGCAGCTTCATCGGCAGGCAAAGATTTCATATTCACACTTTTGGCATTGACAAGACAAGACCAATTTAAATATAATGTGAACCTGGACTACTTATCAGCCCTGGGCTCTCTCTTTGGTAGTATTTTTTATTAGCATGATTTCTTCAAACATAACATTATTTTGCATCTAAGCATGCATAAAGGAGTGAATGACACCAACCAATTATGAGCCTTGGTGCTTTTGAGTTCTTTATTGTTCCTTGCGACCGTTTATGGACAAGTTTCACGCCTGCTTTTCACTCCTTCCATGATTAAAATATTCACGTTGCATCTGAAATTTGAAGCGCAAAAAATTGCCCAATTACTTCTCCGTTTTATACGTTTTTTTCATGATAACAACCGGTGTCGTGAATTGGCTCTGAAGGTAATAATTGTAAAAGGAAAGCTATTTCCGCCAAATCTGCTCACTCCTACGAGGAACACATCTAATGTTACTTGGTTGTGTGCTAAATGCTTATTTTCTTGATGGCCTCATTTCATTCGGAGCTGGCTATCATCCTTCATTTTTTAAGCTTAAACCCAAAACTGTTGACCATTTTAAATGTAAAACGGTCTATAAGAAGCATGCATGATTTGGTGACTCGCAGTCACTAAATATTTTTCTCAGTTCTCATAAAAGTCTATGGTCAAACGGTAAAAGGCTTCTGTTCAGTTTCAAAAACGTTGCTGTCTAGCAAAACAATTCGTTTTCGAAAAAGTAAATTGTACAGGATGTCTGAGTTTTCGGACTATATTTCGTGTTGACGAATAAGTTTTAAAACTTATGTCTTAATCCGGACTAACCGTTAACACGCTCATTTTATGTAAGTGCATGAACTAGAAAGAGTTGTAATAATAAGCTGTGTTTATGTTCCTTTCCAGGGTCAAAAGACAAGCGAGTTGTGATCAGCTCAAAGGAAGGTGATGCTGGAAGTGACGGCTCTACCACTGGCTCAACCAGAAGTGCCCTATGATTCAATGCTGTGGTTGGATTGAATAACAAAAAACCCTGAAGATGTGGTCCATAGTAAGCAGCATGAAATTGCTGAGGAAGCCGTCAAAGAGGTGAGAAATTTGAACTGCAGTACATTTAACTTTTTAAAAAGTCAATTTACCACAAAACTACTCGCAACATTATATTATCATGAAAAGTAAACGCAGTCAACCATTGACTTAACGTAGTGGTGACGACGAGGATTTTTGGTAAGCGTCAAAGAATAAAAGAGCAGGTTTTATTGCTTTGCTGCGCTTTATGGTTTATAGACGGACGGCGGTGACGAAACAAAAAGAACATACAAATGTGCGTATTATATACAATATACTTAAATGTATGGAAACTTGATATGATATGTATAAAAACTTTAACTACGATTTTAAATTGTTCGTCCATAACAAATGGGAAATTATTTTATTTCACTCTATTTCATACTTCGTTGCTCTGCGGCCGATACAAACAGCTAATAATATGTGCAATATGGAATGTTGATTTCATTCTCTGTGCTAAAAGAAAAAAGCATTTGGAATTATCAGTGAACCCTTGAGACTCGGATTTAATGAGAAATTTAAATGGATAACGTTAAAAATATGAACATGACAGAATCTTGGTAGATTGTTTAACGGTGATGCGTTATCTCATTATTTTACTGCTTAATGTTGTTAAAGACTAATTGACCACCTGGGCTTCGTTCCCTTTAGAGTTGTTAAAAATGATGCCGCTACATTAGTGCGTCTATCAAATTAAGAAATGCAAATTTAAATTTATGTTGTGATGCGACTAAAGTAATTATTATACCTACCTTCCACTTTTTATGTCCTGAAAGACATTATAAGGATTTTTGCATAAACCAAAGAAAATATGCACAATGTGTTTATGTTTGGACGCGTTTGTCTTAACAAATAATGGTAATATGATGTGCTATGTTACTTTGTACCACCATGAAATGCGAAGATGGTGAGAAAATTCTGATTGTAAAACCTTAGTAGTGTACGCATTAGAATGGCCTCTTCTCGTGATGTACTTACACTACTGCACTAACAACTTTACGAAGACCACAAGATCTAAGGTATCCTCAAAGATGGAGCTCTCACCTGTGTCGTTCTTTGTGTATCGCATTATGATGCCTTTCACCTGAGTTTGTGTCAGAGTTTTTTTGTACTTTCTGGCAATCTTATAGTGAATACCATAACCTTCGCTTTTATTTAGAACTAGGCAGGTATTGTAACTTACTTTTATGTTGACATATGCAAATTATTAATTTAGTAATTAATTATTATAATTTTTAAATAAAGCCACAGAATTTTGGCAACTTCAATGGTGAGAAGAAACCGTTGTACTATTTCTGCTAGCTCATGAATGTTTCTTTCCGTCTTGCATAGTAGTCTATGTCTGAAAATTTTTAATCAAATTAAAACCTTCGTAGTTGCTGTATGTCTATCAAAATGAACTCTTTCCTGTGCGCTCTCCTATTTTTCATTAATTTTATTTTCTTATGCCCAGTGATTAGTCATACATTATCTATAAAGTTTTGATAACATTTCCAAGATTACTGAGCATTAACATGCTTACAGCGATTTAAATGGAATGGGAAACAGCTTTGTCAACTATCAACATACAAAATTGGATAAACAATAAATAAGCTTTTGTTGTTGTTGCAAATAAATCAGTCTAATGTGGAATTAATTAACTGCTGTCATTGTTTGATTAGGCGCGTTTAATATAGGCACTAACACTTATTGTCTTTTTATCACAATCGTGTAAATGACGCCCCATTTAAGTGAGATGTTATTATGCCATCATTTACCATAAATAGATTACACTTGTCTCAATTTTTAAATGGGAGTGAATAATGAGTGCATAGAACTCACCCACGTACATTTAAAGCACAACATCAAGCACCAAACGCCATACATTACATTACATCTTCTCTCGTACTTAATACCCAAATGATTAAGGTTATTCAAAGCGAATCACGAAAGGTGCGGAAGCATGTTGGTTGCGGGATATGTGATCAATATTCTGTTTCATTTCTGCACGGGTGATGGAGTGATATTATATATAATATAACACTGATATAACAGCGCATGTTACGAAAGGAATCCTCTATGTGGACATTTTCCATGCGCGTGAGCATGCACAGCAGCAAGATCTATTGAATCGGAACTTTGCAGACAGACAATCTTGCTAAATACAACAAGCGGCTTCATTCTTCCATCCTTTCATGATAAGTACATTTGAAAGCGTCACCATCAAAATCGCCATACACAAGTGTAAGACCAGATATATATGGTAGTGTCAGGTCGTTTATTCGGGTATTATTTGTGGTCGGTGTGCTACATGACGACCGAACAAAATGCTTCCGCATTTCCTACCTCTCTGAGCGCATAATTTGTTGGGAATAATACCTACGAGGAGCTTAACACAAACGGATTCAAAGGGACGATTAAAAATTATAATCTGTGCTGTGCATCATCATCATCATTGCGATGACACTGTGAAAATGCCTTTCAAATTAATAGAACTACACTACTTGGTGCCGTAGAATTGTGTAGTCATTACGAATTATTTTGCATAACTAAATGAGGATGGTAACAGCGGTTTATGTTGTAGGTAAAAGCTTTTACCTGCTCGCTAACGTAGGTGTTTTGGCACCTTTTATTATGCTAAATTATATAATCATCATTTCATGGTGTATGCCTATGTATGATAATGATGTGCATAAAACAAAAGCACGTTAAGTATGAAGTTACTCGAAGAAGTATCGTTGCTACAACATACCCTGCTTGTTGGACTCTTAATAGTATGTATTTTGTTTGTAAGAGATAGATGTAGGTGGCCAAGTGAACCTCTGCTGTTCCTACTTTTTAGCCCACCAAATTTGTAGAGAATCTTCTGTGCAGAGTCTGAGCAAATCAATGTCTTCTGCAACATCAACAAAATCAAAGTAATAATCTCTTGGCTGACTTGAATCTTGTACCCGTATAGCCGCAGTCAAAGCATGTGCACGAGTACAGAGATGATGATTATCCTGACTGACCAAAAAGATGCCGTGTTCCTTTATGACGGAGCTGACATTGTAGATTTTTGCAGGTTCTAATAAGTTGGTCTGTCAGTCTTTTCATAAAAGCGTACATTAATATATAGCACATTAATTGCAAACTGAATTGATTCACGCATCCATCGAAAGCAGTTTTGTGGGACTGGGTAGTAGCATAGCATTCACGGCAGTGGGCCAGAAAACGTGGGCACCACTGAACAGCATGGTACTGTTCAGCTACGTACTTGTAACCTCAGTTTAACCAAATGCATTTTAGGTTGAAATGTTGCCACAATTATTTTACAAAAGCATGTCGGTCTTGCCGCCGCTGGCTTGCATTTTTATTAGTATTTTATGTGGCAGTAAGAACAGCGAGTCCTTACCAAAATTTGCCTACCTTAGAGCATCTAGTGTCCATCTATTCTCTTCTTGTAAAGATGCCACTTTTTGCTCGCCAATATTCTGACTTCATCCATCCACGTATGAAAGTAGTGTAATGCTTTGTTTGTTGCTTGAGCCGAATATAATAGAAGTTTTGGTAAAACGAATTAAAAGAAGAAAAAACTGGCAAATGCCATGCTTGCTACTGGCATGCTCAAATCTTCTCTTCTTAAACATTTAATAAACATCTATCTATGCTATCATTATTTCTAAGGAAAACCTACCATTTTATGGATTATCTGTCAAAATAGGGATCATGAATTACCTTCATCTTAGGATATTGAATACACATGAATTCCCAGGTTTTCCAATATTCTTCTTCTAAATTCAAAGTTGTCCGACATACTACAACAGCTCTCAATTGCAACACAACAACATAATATTCGTGCAGAGCAGACATTCGATAAGATCTGATTTGCATTGGAGGTATGCGGGGAAAATCGCTCTGTCTTGAGTATGTAGACGGGTGCATTACATTAGATCAACCAGGACTTGAGCCAAAGAGGCGCTTCCATTGTTGAGAAAGCATCAAGGTGAGCATTAAATGACTGTGAATTTTAAGGAAGAAGTTAAGCAACCACCTTGCTTTTGATGATGATCATGATGATGGTGAAGACTCACTCACTTCATTTACCTGTTTACTTTTAGGATAAACATAATGTGATTGTATTTAAGTAGGGTGAATGCAGAAACCACACGGGGGTGATCGGATCACTCTTCTTCTGCTAAAAAATAGTTCTTCGGCAGCGTACCCACGTACGCTTGCATGTATTACGTATGTATGCCAACAATTCACACATAAAGCGCCTTTACAAAGTGGCAAAGGAGAGAAGATAATCTTTTACCAATTTTTTGATAGTACGCAGCAGTGCAACAAAGGCAGAGAGAGATAGAAGAGTAAATCCTTTTTTGTAGGTGTGCTTCCCAAAAATGAAGTAAGGACCTGCTTAGCACATATATTATTATTTTTTTAAATATCGTATCATCAGTACCATATATCGTGAGCATATATTCAGTTATTATTATCATTAGGCATTATAAATATATTATCTTCGCTCGTAAACTTCGCTGTGCGCCGTATATTGCATCCTATTTATTTTGTTTATTCGAGTTATTAATGTAAACCTACATTAAACGTCTATTTATTAGCATTGCACATTATTACTTTGGGGCTCTCAATCCCAGTCCCGTTTGGTTCTCCTTGCATGCTGCTGCATAGTCTTAAGAAAACGCTGAAACAGACGAGCCTCATTGTCTGTATTTTCAGTCACAATAATAATTTAAGAAGCAGAATCACTCTTAATTTGATGCATTACTATATACGGAGATGCATGCTGTATTGCATATTACAAGAACGGGCTGCCACACAACATATCGCACTGCTGACAAGCAAGTTGGTGGTTGCCTCAGTGTGTAATGGTACATTACAGTATTTAGTGATCGTTGTTGTTCATTGCTCCTAATCTTATTGCGGAAAAATGGCATGTAAGTAGTGATATTGCAACAGTGAAGCGGTACGCACACTCACGGATCACGGAGATCGAGATAATGGTGTTGAGAGAGATAGTTCTCCTCTTGGATTCGTCTTCGGTGAGAAGGTTAATGTTTTCAAGAAACATTGTTGGCTCCCATGCTAATGTCTACGACGACAAATGCAGTTCTCATACACAGTCATGGTGCCAACAATGACGTAACAATTGTGTTTGCGTGGCATATGGGTGCAGCATTTCTCGGTGATGTAGAGTGAAAGCAGTGAATGCTGATATTTCTCCATGTGAATTGTTTCAGAAGCAAAACTATTTTTAATGATAAATACAGAGGACTTGACATTGTGTGAACATTGAGTATGCAGTGAGGAGGAGTGTTGGTGATATTTTTATAGAGGTTTACATTGAAAGTATACGTATTTTGGAGTTTCATTTGTCATAACCCGATCTAGTTGTTTCTTATGATAAATTGCTGTCATTCAATCTGTTTTATACTAATCGCACGTAATTTTTATATTATAATTTGAATATGTTCGGAACTAATTAGTGCTTACCGCTGTGGTAAGATAAGTGTTGGTCTGACAAAGTTTCTAACGTGAGTAGCAATACTGCACAATTCCAGAGAAAAAAAAAATCTCCGAGACATTTTGGTAGTCAAATGTGCAGCAGCGTGATCATGTGCATGGGTGCACAGCATGGTGGGAGCATTGAGTTAAGACGGCTACCGTTCCTGCTGAATGTAGAATTTATTGTTATGTGGTAAACTTGTGTGCGTAATAGTTTGCAGAAACTTTAATTTTGCTTTAGTTTTATTTAATCGGATTCATTACCGTAGTGATAGTTATGCTCGTTCATGTTTATGGAAATTGTCGTATCGTATTTATAATAACAAATTGAAATTTATATTATGTAACTACTTCTAAATCCAACGATACGATAAGTGATCCAGCAATTTAAAGAGATTGATCCTAATCACGTGTGTAGCCATTTTATTTACAGTAGTAGAGATAATGAGCCAAGAAGAAGGTAAATAAAGAAACAACCTTATTCCGAGTATTTGCAAGGGGTTCGTTTTCATTTTATTGAAATTTAATGCTATTAATATATTAAAAACAATGTCGCACCTAACTATTTGAAATATGAGGAAAGTAAATTTAACAGAACATAAAACTTTGGTTAAGTCCAATGTCTATTCAAGCACATATTATCATGGCGTTGCTGAATAGAAAGAACTTACCCAGGAAGAAAAGAACATACGAATCAATGAAATTTGCAACCGATATTGCGGCATTTGTCACAAGACGACGTTCTTTGTGCTTTTGAAACCGTTGTAATCATAATTGTTTTTATCTAACAAACTTCCAACCTTTTGATGGTATATGACAGTGTATATAATTCATCGAATTCGGGTATAGTAACTTAGGCGGTAACATAGTAATAAAATACACATAATTGATACCTTAAATGCGCAGTACAAATAGTATAGGGGCTTCTGTATGTTATCCCTATTTTTGAGAGTAGTCATATTGAACACTATACGTATAAGGCATAATATTGTTAAATTTGTGTTACTGTCCAATATGACCCTATAAAACATTTTACGAAAAACGATACCGATACGATACTATCATGAATGAATAGCAAAGGTGATAAATGTGCACCTTGCTTACATAATGTCAAACCTTTTGTCACATGGTACGTAACACAATCTCAAACAATAAACCTTCCTTCAGTGCATTCTAAGAAAACCCATTTCGGTAAAGTAAAAAGAGTTTATAGTTCTCATGCAAAACAGGGTAGGAAATGAATGAGATCTCCTTCTTGTAACTCAAATGTAGTAACTCGGTATCACTTTGACACAAGTTCTAAAATATTTCACCTGAGCCGTTTATCTCATTGTAGCATGCATTGCTATAGCTAAGCCTGTTAAGTGAAATTTGTCTTCTTTGAAAAACATCCGTTGTTGTGCTGTTGCAAGTGAGTAAATTATTTTCTGTTGCTGTAACAACTAATTACTATGAAATGAAACATTTAAATATAGTACACATTATTTGGTAGGTTAATGTAGTGAGATTGAGGTTCTGAATGTCCTGACTATTTTGTTTCCTATACGAACCACCTTATCCGCTAGTACGCAGCGTTAGGGTTATATGATATGTTTTGATAAGACAGTGTGATTTGTAGATAACTGGTCAACCAAAGTAACTTGCTTTATTTCATAACATTCTTTTGCAAATGATGCATTCAAAAGATTTACCAAATTTATCTTCATCGTACAAATACTCAATGTGATTGTTGTGAAATATGGTGAATTGTTGTTCACCATGTACACTAGACGTGTAAGTGAGCAGGTAAATTTCAGTCTAAATGAGATAAGAAATCATACTCAACGAACACGCCATCATGTTCTTTAACTTGCTTACTGAAAGTATGATAAATGTGCTCTAATCTCACACAAGAAAACAATGACGAGTACTGATGGTGGTATGGTAGTCGCGCTCGAGAGAACTTTATTTTTTTATGATTGACGTAGTCAACTTTGCATTACAGCAATAACAATAAATTCACATATTATTTTTATGATGGATGTGAAGTATTTATAATTACATACATAAATAAAATATTTCCTTAATAGATATCATAATGTTATATTAAAATTTACAAAATACACACAAATATGCGTAAAAATTAGGGGGAAGAGAGCAAACACAGTGTGCAACAAAGGCGAAGTGTAAAGTTTACACTGTATAGACGAGAGAAGCAAACCGTCGATAGGTTGCAGTTGCAACGTGCAACAGCGTAAGTAGAGTGAAATATTGATGATGCTCATGAAGGTACAACCACTTAACCATTGTTTACTTTGCATACATACACAGTTAACTATATTTTATCATCAAATAAATACTTCTGATGATGATGAAGAGTGGAAAAAGGGCAACTCGCCTTAACGAATAATATGTATTTGCACAATGATATCACAACAAAGAGTCTAAATATTTATGCAGAATATGAAAGATTGTAAGGTCTATGTTTTTTGACTAGCCATGAATCTTGTAGTCACATGAAATGGGCAACAAATTTACAAACAACCGATTATTCATATATCTTTATTACGGTTTTTATTGTAATTCGTTGACAAGATTGTGTATTGTTGCCTGCAGTTTGAACAAGCGAGAGTAGATAAAAAACGAAGTATCTGTGTCAAGGGACGATGTCATTCAAAAATGTACCTGTTATAAAACCATTTAACTAGTGACACCATCTATTAATCGTTTTTGTCCTATCCAGTAGGAATATTTAATGAGCATATTAAAACAAACCCTTTTGTTTGAATGGAATGTAATTTTCTTTGTGACATTATTAAACCTAGACCACTTTTCTAATACCCAATGAGCCTGGGTAACTGAAGGGTGGTTGCTTTCAAGTGGTAGACAATTTCTTTCTAAAAGCTTCAAGGAGAATGTGTCATTTATGTTAAGTTATTTTTGGTAGGTTTACTCAGTGTTCTTTGGATGATGTAGCTGAATCCCATAGAATCTATGTGAATAAAGTGGAACAGTTCGGTAGTTTGGAAAATATGTCGATATGCAGCAGTAGCGATGAGTGAAATTCATGGAACAGAGATTGAAATGTTATCGGTTGGCTACGCACTGATGAATTTACTTTGCAAAAGTGATCATGAGTACTCATTATTTTTTATCTTCTATTTTTACAGAGGCGAAGGAGACATTGAACGAAACAAAGGAAGTACAGTTTCATTGAAGGATCATGCCAAGGAAGCTAGTATCACCCATCTGGACTGCGATGCTCAAGTGAACCTTGATCCATCGTGCTCCACTGAGACAAATGTTTGCGGAACACTAAATGGAAACATTCCGGGGAAATCTGCAACATTGGGATCAACAAGTGCATCTGGCAGCAGTAGTGTCCTTGGCACAGGATCAAAGGTGAAAGTAGAGAGGAGGGAGTCTGCTCGTCTGGCAAGCAGCGCAACCAAATTTCTCCGAAGCTTGAGAAATCACAGTGGCAGTGGGAAACTAGCAGCGTCCTCGGTGATTGCTGCCGATGACAAGCATCCAATTAATGTAATTGCTCTGAAAGAGCTGGACATCGAAACCCATAGTCTAAATCCTGGAGCTGCGTCAAATTCCAGCGGTGGTGGATATTCAGGATCATCTAGCTCACGTGGTGGAAACGGAGCGTCTGGAAAGTTACCTGAAAGAAGCCAAAGTTTTAATGAAAAGCGACTTTTGGTCGTTACACAAAACACCTTGAGTGAGAACAGTGCAGGTGCGAGTGGCACAACGAGCAACTCGACACAAGTCAAAGTGAAACATTCCAGAGCTCAGAGTTTTGTTTGTAACAATAGCAGCAGCAGAAATAAATCCGGATACAGTATTTACTTAAACCACCAACACCAATTTCAGAGTACACAGCAAAATCAAGCCAACTTGGTGAAACAACAGTTCTTCGACCAGTCCAAACATCACAGCAATATTTCTCCTGAATCTAGCAGTGATGTTAACAGAACGACACAACAGAAACAGCTACCACAACACCCTTCAACAAAAAACAGTAGTAGTAATAATAACAGTGGAAGTAAAGGAGATGCAACGAATGTGACATTTCAAGATTCTTCTCCTTCGGCATCCTCTTCTCGTCCACTTAATAATATTCAATCATGCGAGACTATCTATGAGAATTTGGAAGTAATTTTGGAGGAAAAGCACAACAAAGAGCAGATGAAAAACAAAGGAAACATTTCTTGTAATAAAGAATATACTCTGAAGGTCGGAAACATTAGTCAGCCCACTGTACCTGCATCGTCAAAGTCGTCACCCTCTCCAAAGTCCAGGGATAGTAAGCATGAGGCTTCTACTGGTTGCTCCTCAAAAACCGAGAGGAACACGACAGAAGTAGGTTGTGGAAATAGCTCAAAGACAGCATCCTCCTCTTCCGAGAGTTTAGACGCCAACATGAGGATATCTGGGAAGGATCGTCCGTGCCAAATCACCAGAAAGTACAACAAAGATTCTGGCTATGAAACTAGTTGCTCTGACTATTCCAACATCGCGTTACCCAAGTCCTCTTCAGTGGATTCCATTATTAGCTCGAGGATGGCCATAGATAAACAGTATCACGGGATCACTGGAGAGAGGAGCACTACTGGAACGTTGGAGACAAGATCAAACAGAATCTTGAATACTTCCCTTTACGGAGAGCTCAACGTATCTTCCATTTCCGAAGATTTACAGAACAACTCCAAATCTCATAATATTGGAGCTGTCACAAGCAGTGGAGGGGGTAACAGGAAGCTTCGACGAAGCATTTCCGAGGTGCCTTCAGAGAGAAGCACAAATTTGGCCAAGCTCCAAACAAAAGTTGGAGATTCAACTGCCAGAGCCATGTATACCATTGCTAACGGGTAAGCGAAGTTTTATGTTTTCTTTTGCATTTTTCTTTAGAAAATGATATTAGAATATTAGTCTTTAAATTGGCTTTAAAAAATATTCAGAATGGGTTGCCATTGTATTGTAGTGTATTGTGAAATGCATATAAAAAATACCTACATTAGGAACCCACATAATTTGCATGCATTTTAAACAGCGACGGTACACGCACACTTTGAGATTGCGCACACTCACTGACGCCTAACGTTCGATTGGCGTACCACGAAACGAAGAAATGTTTAGATAAAGAAAGCCTTCATGTTCACCACATGATTTCATAGATGGTCGCCCGAGTAGCCTCTTTAATTGTACTGGCTTTGTCACTTCTTTCTACTGTTGAAGCGTAGCCGAGCCGAGAGCTGAAGGAAGGGATGAATTATGTGATAGTGGCAATGGTAACAACCGAACCGCTTATGGTATCAGTATTATATTATTCAGACTGAATGCCTTGAGGGTTTAAAAATTTAAATGCACTTAATGTTCATGATGAGCTAAGCCAGTTTTTTTTCTTGTGATGATGGGTCCTCCAGCCTACCCTTTTTTCGTGTACTTATTCGATAAACCAAGGAGAATACAGAGACAAAACACTTTTTAAACTTTTAAAATTTATCTGTGTTCATTTCACTTTATGTTTATGCATACATAAGCATAATATATTTACGATGCATGTTCTCTAGTTGTAATGCAAGTCGTAATAATAATAATTGTGAGGCAGTGACTTGACTTTTGAGAAGAGCCAGACAAGAGGAGTAAGTAGAAGAGAATATTGTTACAAAATCTGTTCTAGAGGAGAACCACTGGTTAAAAAATCTCATAACTAAAGAAGTGAGCCTGTGGCTTTATGTAGGGTCGAGTTTCTTTGGATTCATCAGCTAAACAAGCCCAAGGCAAAAATGTGTAGTTGATCTCTGAATGCAGCTTAAAAAGCACCTACTGATGCTGCTGAAGAAGACGACGACGATGATGATGATAAAAACAGGAAAAATTGAAAACTAAAAGACTATTGGCCTTGTAAAACTCCTGTCTGTGTGTGTGCATGCATGCAGTAATAAAAAAGCCAGCACCTTAAAAAATCATGAAGTGCTTATTTACCCCTGTGAAGGGTACGGAGGTGTATTTATTTATGGATTGAGGGTATTAAACGCTTCCTATACACGTAGACAAGCAGGTAAATGCCTACCTATTTGCCTTCCTTCCTCCTCTCGTGGACAAGGAGAATGGTCGATCTCGGGCTCTCTCATGCGTAAAACGTTTATGGACTTTATTCTCCAAGCGTACCATTCCGAGATAAAAAGGTGAAACGTGTACACTCTTCTTCGAGTCCCGACTTCTAACCCAAAGATTTCGTCCCGACCTTGTCTTAGGCTACTTGCTCTTTTTTAACCTTCTTGCAGAGCCAAGTTATAATTTTCGGCTCTCACTTTTCCAGAGTTGCATTTTACATTTTCTTTTCGTCTTGACGCTCATGATTGTTGCTGTTGTTGATGATGATTAGGAAATGACGATGATACCCAAAGTTTACATTATGTACTAAGGTATTTACCGTAGTTTGGAGTTGGTTTTTGAAGATCACTTTTGGGAACGAACTCTACGATGTAGGATCACTATCTATTATTTTACCTTTTCCCACGAACATAGTTTCGTAGTAATCTCCGACTTCTACTTGCCGAAAGTTCACCTCTAGATTCCAGCATAATCTTCAATGCAACGTAGTTTTCTGTCCTGGTAAAGTTTAGACTAAAAGATTTTGACAAAGTTGGATGGTTGTAGCCCATTACGTTTTGGGTTTTTTTTTCATTCAGAATCCCAGAAAAATGAAAATTACATTTGCGGTTACTCGCTACCCTTTTTGTTAAAAACACTTTTCGTTTTGGTTGCGCCTTGATATTGCGGTCGTCTTTCTCATTCTGTCGGTATTCCTCTGGTTCTGGTTACTTCATGAATACCGATAACATGAAAAATAGCGAGTGAAGCTCCAAAGCCTCATGCCTGAAATACCAAAACCAGCGTGTCCACCAATATAGATGCATGTTAGTGCACATGTTATGCTTATATTAATACATAAGTGCTCTTGATTCGTGGTTTATTGCAGCACATATTTTTGTAATTTTCTAGCAAACTTATTTTTAGGAAAACATTATTAATCTATAGTATAGTAATTATCCCTGAGTAAAATATTTCAAAGCTTGTGTTTAAAACATAATACTGTATGGTATCCATGGTAGTTCCAAACGTATTTTTATTATGCATTATTTGTCTATATTTCTTATAAATTCACACTAGAATAATATTAAATCTTGCTTCTTGATTTAGTGGGAATCGGTCCTGCGGTTTTTCTGATATGATTAGATAAATTCTAACAAGTAATCCTGATAAAACATGAAAAAGCTAGGTGTCAATTGTTTTATGCCCGTCGTGTTATCTCTTTGCCAAAAAACAGGCAAAAATGTAGGAAGGAAGGAAGCGTGCAGTGGTGTATGACACTCCCAAGCAAGCGTTATATTTTCGTGTCCGTGTCAATGACACATGGGGACATTTGAACCTTCTTTTGATTGCTGACAGCACGTTACAATTGCTTGTCATTGTGCCGTCATCATTACCCCACACGATACGAAATGGTTTCACGATGATTACATG
>JAQIXX010001388.1:0-34541 GCA_034700605.1 Willowsia nigromaculata
CTCTTCTTCCCTGAAATAGGTATTAGGTATAGCATATAGATGAGTACAGTGATCTCCAGAATCTGGAGTAGGATGTATGGATAATCTTTTGCCAAAAAGTATACTATTTTCGGGTGTTTGCTCTCATCCTTTTTGTTATACGCTCCAGTGAGCAGGAGCGAGAGCAGCAGAGTAGGATAGAGCGAAAAGCCGAGTGAAAGAGCTGCTCCACAGGGGAAAATAATAATATATTTTTTGGAGAGAGAGAGAGAAAGAGTTCAGGACAGGGAAGCATCGTGCAAAAAATCCTTGGCACTGACACAGTTTACCTAACTACCTATCCACCTAAACTAAACCGTTTTATGGATTATCCTGTAACATACAGACAGCAAGGAGAGATAGACAGACACATGGACATTTAGAGAGAAAGAGAGAGTCGGAATAAATGTGAGAGAAGTAAAGTAGGTGCTTAAATAGTTATGTAGGTGAGTTTGTTAAAGCAGAGAAATAAAAAGTTTTTTAGTGTTTGCTTCCATGTCGGTCTGATCCTCTATTTCTCTTTCTGGTTTGTTTGTTTTTTGGACACAGAGATTTTCTCGTGTGTGTACCGCCGCAAAGCATTACATAAATAAGTAAGGACACAATAGATAAAAAACCAAGGAAGCATACATAACATGGGTTTAGTAGAGCTGTTGTGTATGCAATAAGCTGGAAAAGTGAAAGGAGAAAATTGGATGTGTCATTATTAGCAGAGAGAGAGAGAACTGACTTTTGCATATGGAAATACTCTGTTGGACATTAGAAGAGATATGTGTGTCAGTAGAGAGAGAGATATATAATAAAAAGTTAAGCTTTAGAAACAAAATTTCCTATCAGCTTGATTATATTATTATGACATAAAAAAGTGATAGGAAAAGCTGCTATGTCGAGTTGACTTTCCGCTTGAGAGATTAAAATAAACGAGCTCAATGTAATATGGGTAGGTATGCTTATTAAGTGATTATTATTATTAATTTTCTCTTATTAGCGTATTTGCCGACTTTACTTTTTGTCCTCGCCGACTAACCAAAAATGTTATTTTGAGTGAAAAAGAGAAGCCGCGATCACGAAATGAATAAATAGAATGAGAAATAAAGGAAACATTGAAAATATTCAAAATATAATATTGCCTTCTATACAGACAGATCATCAGCTCACCGCCCACTTTCCATTTTTTTTTCAAAGCAAAATACTCATTACGTTTTCCGTTCAAGGAAATGCCATATTAAAATATGCTCATTGAAGAGCTCAAGCTCATAATGAATGGCTAATGTAGAAAAAAAGGGAAAAATCTATCATCTTTTTCAGCTCATTCATGCGAGCAATTCTGTGTAGCCGAGCCACCACCACTAACCCAAACTCTCA
This sequence comes from Willowsia nigromaculata, assembly GCA_034700605.1. NCBI lineage: Eukaryota > Metazoa > Arthropoda > Collembola > Entomobryomorpha > Entomobryidae > Willowsia > Willowsia nigromaculata. Next base: position 1,384 of record JAQIXX010001388.1, read on the forward strand.
ATTTTCATTTCATTATACATTTTAATTATTTTTTGTACAAGAAAACAGCAAATGAAGTCTCTCCAGTTTAAATTAATCTGTGCATTGTACAAACGATATAATAGCTACATATACATCACATCACTCGTCTCTGTAAAAGCCGAGCTCTCCTTGTTTGTTTGTATTTTATGATGCGAAGGATTTAAACAAGAGGAGGAGGAGAAGGGGAAGTTTTCACAAAGGCGAAATGAAATGATGTAATAATCTAATGAAACATACATGCCTTCTCTCTACCTAACTGAGATGATCATACCGATAAAAGCGAAATTGTATAATCGCCATAATTATTATTACAACAAACCCACACAGAGAAACATACACAAACACTCGTAAAAACAACGTCAACATAATCATCATCGTCATTTTGCATGATTATATTTTATACTGCAATGCAGCAAGTAAAACTGTTCATGATGTATTTTCATGGTTCCTTGCTTTTTCCCTATATTACACCCACCACCACCACTACTACCACCTTCCTCTTCATTCCTCATCATCGTCGCTGCAACTCAAACAACTTTATTATTACAAATTTTCGCTTTCGGAATCATTCATCTCTTTTAGTAAACATCCTCCTCTCATCATCATATCGTTTATATAACTCTTCTCATCCTCTATTTGTATTTCGTCAGGAAAGATCATGAAACACTCATTTTGTTTTGGTTCGCAGTGCATGAAATGATCATGTGCAAGCACCAGTGCAATGCAAAAATCTACGGAGCATGTCATCATTCATCATTATTTTTTCACCTTCCTCACTTCATTATCAAAACTAACAGCAGCGCAATCATCTCAAATGTCTGTAAACTTTGCTTTCGTTTTCGCCAAGACGCAAAGCACTTTTCCAACCGCAAAATGTATTGGAGTAATGAGTCTCGCGGAAAATCTGTAATTGTTCGTGGAGGTAGGCCTCTGGTAAATTCACAACAAAGTCAAGTTAAATTATAACACGATGTGCATGTGTGTGCACTTACCTGCTGGATTACAAAGAACAAATTAGTAGCAGATTACTTTTTTTTCTCTTATACGACAAGGTATGGACTTGAAAAAAGGTAAACTGGAAATAACTACTAGGATGAAGATAAGCTTGTATGAACGCTGAGACTAATGGTGGTTTTCAGAAAATTACACAGAGAAAAACAGATTGGTGCAGGCAAGCAACCAGAGTAACAAGCTATAAACGGGACGAATATAATGAGCGACTACTCAAGTCAGTCAACAAAGTAGAAATGTAAAAGCCTGTCATTTTTTTTTCAAGTAAAGCTTGTTCCACCATGCTCTTTTGCGGCATTTGATTATTTCGTTGAAAGCATTAGTGCAATTCGTTATATGTGATTAAACTTGTGTGTAGGAATGAGCATTTGCCACTGCAATGCATTTTCTCTATGTGCAACCACCTCTCAGGTTTATATTTCTCCGATGATGATAAGAGATATAATTTTCCTGTGAAAAAGCCAGATGATAGATAACAGGAGATTACATAAATGGAGTGAGTAATGAGTAATCGTAATAATAATACTTGTGTAGGTAGTACATAATATACAAACGAAACAGGTAGTAGTAAAAGAGTCGTTTGGAATTACACAGGTAAACCACCACCACAACAACAAAACATTATATAGCAGCCATGCATACAACAAGTCTGAGAAAATGCTAAAAGTCTGAATTGAGTTGCTGAGGAAAAACAAGAAATTACTTTGTATTTGCGTACCTGCTGCTGCTTGATTTGCTCAATTCTGTTAACAAAGAGCTACAATATTAGAGCTCGCTCGCAATACATTTTAATCCAATTCTGTGTAAAACATGTTATATCGCTTAAAAGCAGAGAAATGAATGGGTGCAAAGTGCACTATATATCTATAAAAATTTATACCGGATTATCGGACAGATATTTTCAAGGTACAGAAAAAAAAATATTTGAAATGAAAAGAGTTCTCTTTAATTAGATGGTTGCACACAACACACACACTCTCCACTACTACTCACAGAGAGCGAGAAAAAACATGGCTTGGTACACATGTTTTTTCCATCTTGTTTCAAACACAAGCTCGTTTAAAAGGGAGTATTCACAGAAATGTAATCCCACTTGCAGCAAACACATTAATAGGTAGTGTTCGTGTTTAGTGGTGGAATAAACCGAGTCGTATCAGAATTTTGTAGGCAAATATAAAGCGTTTCTTACGTTTTTCAACATAATCAACTCAACAGAAGCTCATGGCAGTTGCAGTTGTGGAGATCAAAGCGAAAAATCAGTTGTGTATAAAGGTATTCTTCTCTCTTGTTTCTCTTTTCACATTTCACGACAGAGAGCTCCCGTTTTTGGAAACTTGTATATACCTACCCATGAAACTATACCCACCCACAACATCAATTATTTTTTCCTTGTAAAACCCATGTAACCAGCTCCTCCAGCCTTTTTAGCTGAGAGGAAGGAGGATTATTATATGTCTATACTGGAGTTACTCGCGTATAAATTCTTAATATACGCCTTCAGCTAGAAAGGTGATAATAAAATGGAGCTAGAGCGAGAAACGAAATCCAGTTGTTGCTAATCCGCGTGTTATCATCGGCAGCAGGGCAGGACCAGGACGGCGAGAAAAAAGCGCCTGTTAAAATGAAACAAAAACTACTACTCAACTTGGTAAATTCGGCAGTGCCTTCATCATGTTTTTTTAGCTTGTTGATTCTATTCCGTTTTGTTGAAATGTTTGTTGCTGTTGCTGTTTTGTTGTTGCACCGTACTGCAATGCAACGCAGACACATGCCTGCCGCTAAGGTCCTCCTGGACTTGAGATCTCTGAACTCTGAGCAAAATCCAGAAGAATTTTTAGTTACTCTGAGCTGCTGGAAACTATACTGTTGGATTACTGGATGGAAAAAGACTTGTACTTTTTTTTCTCTCCAGAGATATAATCTATCTTGATACTTTTCTCTATGCACTCGTGCACACCACCACCAGCCCATCAATTTCTAATGGAGCGTGTAGTGTAGAATGAAGTTGGAGAAACAAAAAGAGAATAGAATGCAGTTTTGTTAGAATTCTTCAGTCGGAAGTGGAAAGAGTTTTCTGAACTGAGTAGCATAATAATAACAACAGAGACGACTCTCAGGAACCACGTCCAATGCACCTGTGTCAGTCTTTCTCTTTGAGTGTATCCATGCCTGGCGATAAAAACTGCATTGCAGTCTTTTCAATTCAATAATAATAGTAATATCCAGGAAATAAGAATTATATTCAACTCAAATAGAAAGAGCAGTTTCTCTGTTGTTGTTCTAGGAAATTTCGTTGACTTCCCTCTGATATCTCGTCTTCAACAGAAATTTTGTATCAGTTTATTTTTTTATTCCTTCTTCCTTCAGGCTCCTCTCTCCATTTCCTTCCTGATCTTTTTGATAGGCAGCAACAACCTTGTTATGATTATGATGATGATCATGCTGACGGTGACGTTTAGGTATAGAAAAGATGGTAGGGGATATACCTATATGTAAATGGCGTCTCTGACTGATTCGGTTTACCCGTTCCAGTTCACTTGGTCGCCCGTCTAATCAAATTTGAATATTTACTCTGTAATTTTGTCTAATCAAGTCAAAACAGAGCTGTGTCTAGAGCGATTTCATTCTATTTGAATATAATCTGATGACGAAGAACGTGCATTTCATGATGGTGATGGCGATGGAATATAGAAAGTGGAAACAAGTTTGCATTTTATATTTTATGCATATTTGACTCGATATCATTTTATGGAACCTGAGTTCCACACACACACACGCCAACAAAACGACAAAGTGAAATAAAATAAGAAAGGAAAAATGTAGACAGATCGAATTTAAAGGCACGAGCTGTATAACCCGAGCAGTCAACAAAATGCACCTGCTATCAAGCTTGATGTTGATGTTTCCATTTCCATAAACCTCGTCAACGTCACCGTCATCTTATTCTCATGAGTCGTCACACGAAATGGATATAAATTTTTTCGCTGATTGTGAGTTTCACTCTAAACATATAACTAGCTAAAGAGAATGTCAAAGTCAAAAGGAATATCAAAGCATTTTCATCATTTTTGCTTGTATATGCACCCATGCATGATGCACGACAAGTTCATTCATTCATTCCAGCAGTCAAGTAAAGTCAGTCATTCTGCATATTGCACCATTTTCACGAGCCCACCACCACTTTAGTATGCGTCTCTTGCTCTTTCCAGCGGAATGAATGGCTTTTTGTAGATCTGTGAATATAATTTCCAGTCGTGTGGTGTGTCTAATGAATAATGCTCGTTACAATTAATCAGACAGTCAGATCTTTACAACTTCCTTGGTCTCAAGCAATATTACTGGTGGCGGTGCTGATGATGAGAAATAAAAAAAGAGAGGGACTAGAGATGGATGGATAGATGCGTGAAACGAGAGAGGAAAATGCATGCAATAAAAAAGTGCGTATAAAAATGAGAGTGACATGCAAAAGTCAAATTGATGATTTAATTAGCTGACGCATTGCCTTTTGTGTACTATAATACTTTCTCTGCTATTTGATGTGAACAAACAAGCAAATTTACAAAGAGAGAAAATAAATTCTAGAAGCATGTAGATGTGAATGAAAATTTTAATGTAAAAAAGTTCTCCCTGTCAGAATGAATTAAGTCATTATGATGACGTTTTGGAGACGGAGAGAAATATTGTACTCTCTTTTGATTTTTTATGTGTTGCCGGAAAAAATTGTTAGTGCTGTTGGAAGGTACTCTTCAGCATTAAAAACTCATGACTTCAGTGCTAATGTAGGATCTTATGTGGTCGGAATTATTCTCTAAAATGCTATTTCTATCAGCGCCGTGTTTATAAATGAACTTTGTCGAGAATATTTTGATTAAAAAATTACTCTTACTTTTAAAAATAATCTCTACCCAAAGATTGTGTGGTAAATGAAATAATTTTATTTGAAAATTAGCATTTACATATTAACTATTAATGTTATCATCACCACAACTTGAATTTTATACGATGATAGCAGCATTCCCACAAATCACCAAAATTAAGCAAAAGTACACCGATAGCAAGAAAACACATACACGAAGACGAAAAGGAAGCAAATTTTCTGGTTGAGAAGCCAAGCAGGTGTTGTCAGTATTGTCATCGTTCTCATCAAAGAAGTTCCACTGTTCTGTACTACGAATGTACTTCTCCAGCAGTAGTTGTAGAACTGTGTATTTTTTACAGCATAAAGCATGACCATGACATGACAGCGTAACACAAAAACATCTTAAAAGGAAGGAAAAGAAACTTGCTGTTATACAAAACACTATTTTGTGTAATGTCTTTTCATGAGTTTTGTTTATGACATTTTCTGTTTGTGATGCATCTTTATGCACTGCATGTTTCGATGCAATAAACTCAAGGAATATGACACAAAAGCAGAATAGGTTTGAAGAAAAGAATGAAAAAGTGCACTGCAATGTTTTCAACTTCTGTTGTCCTCCTCCTCATTTTTTTCTGCCACTTGAAACGAAAAATGCTTCTTTGTTCATTCTAACTTTACGATAATGACATTGATGACTACAAAAAAAATTATAATGAAATGGAGGGGGAACCTGAAACAAGTTCTCTTTTTTGTAGGAAACCTTGCTTTATATTTTTCCTCATTCTTTTTCATAAGTTACGTTACTAATTTCCACAATGGAAAAGTCCCTTTGCAAGAGACGACAAACCAAACCCCACATCTTGAAGGGAAATTCCCTATTGACTCATTTTTAAAGGAGAAAAAAGTTACTCTGAAGAAGAAAGAAAATGAAAGCTAATCACCACAGTTTACTAATTCCTCAGCGTGCAAAGCTTTTTCATACCTTTTCTTTCGTATACTGCGTGAACTCACACAAAAGAAAAGTAGTGGAAAAAATATCCCTATTTAATTTCCCAACTTTTTAAACTTATCCTTCTTCCAGTAGTAGTTGTAGTAGTGAGCAGAGAAGCAGAAGACGAAGGAATTAAAATGTAATTAAATGATTGTCATTCTATTCTCAAATTCTCAACGAAGAGGGATTTTAACTTTCCATTTCATTTTATTTCACCATTAGGCAATTCCTTCTTTTTTTGCGCTTTGGGCATTTCCCAACTTTACTTATTTTTGCCTTATATACTTTTTTTACCCTCTCTTTTCGTCAGTCTGGTCACGTTTGTTGTTGTTTCTGCTTTTCTTGATAGCTGTGTGGTTGGTTGGTAGCAGTGGAAAAAATTAAAGCAAGTCAGCGAGAGTCTCAAGAGGATCTCCCTCTGCTTTCTTTTCTCCTCTTGACAAGGTCAATTTAAAAATGCGTGCCAGCAACACCACCACCGAAATGCCAACTTTTTAACCAAGCCAAAATGGCACAAAGAAAAAAACAAAAAAATCTCCCTTTTATTTCACAGAATCTTGTCGCCTCTTCTATATGAGAAGAAAATTCCATTTCAGCCACCAAAAAATTTGTGCTTTTTTAAGCAAGGAGCAACTGTTGGAAAGTAAAAGTAAACAAATGAAGTTTCACTTACTTTTCTCTACCCACTCTACTTAAAAAGTTTTTGATTTTTTTTTCGCTTGTCCACAAAAGACAGAAGGAGAAAAAAGGTACACCATTTTCCTTGACTTCTTTAGCCCGAAAATGTCTCGCGTCTTTCAAGACGAAAAAGTTTGCCGATTTTCTCCTACCACTGCGCCAACACCATCAAATAAAATACCTTATTATTATATTCTGGAATTTTTTGAACAAGCAGTTCTCAACCACCAGTAAATAAACTATGTTGAGTTTCTGTTGACCATATTATTCCTCATGAGCGAGAAAGATCCTTGCTTTTGCCATCTAGAGAGATCCGAAAATCCCAGAGAAAGTTCACTCATTGCAAAATTTCCCTCTGGACGCTGTTCGCATAATAAAATGAGAGAAAAGAAGAGAAAAAAACGGAGGGAGAAAGTAGAAGAGTACATAAAAAATAAAAACCGCAAACTTTCTCCATGTCTTAGAGAGAACGACCCACCACACTATATAAGGTTTTCCGCATCTCCACCCATTTCACAATCCCGGATAACTATCATCGTCAACAATGATCAGATCACACGAGAGTTAACGTCAAATCATCAAGTCAACAAATAAAAACGGACCGTTTGTTGTTCTCCTTGTGTTTGTGTGTGTGGTGGCAGTGGTTGCTAGTTTTGTAGAACTGGTCATCAATACTAATGTGGATGACGATAGTCATGATGATGTGCTATGGTCAGGTCATATATGGCCAGAACAGAAGTTTATTTGAAGAAGAGAAGAGCAGTTCAGAGTTCAGCTAAAGTTTTGTCTCTTTTTACTTCTTCACTTCATTATTATCCGATGCTGCTGGTGTGGTGGCTGGGTGTGTATGGCGATCTTTTGGTCTTTTTCACTTTTCACTCTCTCTCGACCTTTTTTCTCTTCAACGATGTTTTACCCTATTTGCTTTTTTATTTTGGAAATCTTGTCATGTCTTGCGGAGGCTCGACCTCATCTTGTTAATCACGTCGTTTCATTGTTCGCTCGCGTGACATCATCATGACATGGCATCTCTTCGCCTCTTTTTTAGAGCAACTTGCTTTGCTTCACAAATTCCTGTGATGGACTGAGGTTATTTTTTTGCAGGATTTCGTAAACTTTTTGATATGGTGTTGCAAAAGAAAACAAAACTGAATTTGGCAAGTTACAAGGAAGAGTTTGGAATTTTCTTGTACGTTTTTTCAATCAGGAGAGGAGAGTGTGTGGTATTAGCGCTTTCTGCTTCCCACACTTGATACTCATTTGTGCGAGAGGAGAAGAAAAAACAAAGGGATAATGAGACATAACAATCAGGGACTGGCTTTCATCTGGCTTGATTGTGATTAAAATGATTAGTCTCCTTTTTTCAGTCGTTCATTATCCTTAATGCTAACAAAATGGGTTTGAACCAGTTTGCTTCTCTTGTAGATTTGGCTTGTCTCCGTATTCTGTACTTTCATCATCATCAATGAGAAGTCAGTAGGAGAACACTACGAAAAATGTAGAATAATATGATTTATACGTAGTAGTCATAATATGATACTAAATTGCCTCTTAGTCTTACGCAAAACTTTATTTTTGTTGATTATTTGATGCCCCATTTTTACTTTGCTATTTTACACTTATACAACTGCCTTGCAACGATTTTACCCACCGATTATGTCAACGCGCAATCTATTTTGTATAGAAATTAGGTTAAAGCAATAGTTTTAATAAAAGGCGTCTTATTCTTTAACAATACTTTTTTGCATGATTTGATTCGGGTTGGAATTTTTGCCTGCCCTTAATCTTGGTTCACTTTAAGACGCTATAAAACAAAGATTAATTCAATGATTAATATTAGCTTAATTAAATAGCTAAATGTTTTGCTTCCATCTGTCAATAATTTCGACAAGCTGTATAGAACAGAGGAGTAAGCAGTGTTAATGAAAATTACTTTGTAGCAAGTTGTGTAGAATATCCTGACTTCGTTTAGAATTTAAGTCTGGCTCTCAAATGATATGCGAACGTATTCATTTTCGTAATAATTTTAAATTCATAATATTCATCCGTCAGTCAAAAATCATGTTTTACCGACTGCTGTGTGCATAATATTCCTTGTTGCATTTTTCCCTCAAATTTTCCTGCCAAAACTCATCATCAGAAAAAATTGAATGCTGACGATAATGATAATTGTAAATTGTAATGGACACTCTTCTACCAGAAAGAATGCAACTCTTCTGTTTATTGTGCTTTTGTACTTTCTGCGACAGCAGTACCGTAAACATTGACTTATTCATGAGAAAGTAATTTTTTACCCCAAAAAATCGCCAAGAAGCCGGTAGGAGCAGTTATCTTTTTTATTATGTATACATCTTTCCCTTATAGCTTTATATTCCACTTATCTTCATTTTTAAGAAAAAACAGGAAAAAAATAATCACATTATGACTCAAAAAGCATCGATCAAACCGTATTCAATATAATACGCATAATATATAGTTAAACTCACTTATCTTGTTGAGCTTACTGAAGAGTAGCTTAAATCATATTTCTCCGTTTATTAACGGCCAGTATGAATGCTACTTTTTATATTTAAACAACCTATACACCTATATAAGATTGTATATTTGATAACCTTGCACTAATATCATTTCTGAAGATAACATGGGGTACGGATGAGTATCATAATCTTCATCATGTCATTATCCTCATCATCATCAATGGCCTTTTCCGTCTGTTTCACCCACTCTCTTATTGTTTCCCTCTTTATATAAAAAAAAGTGGCAGTCTTTTACCTGTTATTACAATCAATTCCCTTATTCTTCCAGCCAGACAGACGAAAATCCAAAAAAGACAAGTTTTGAAAGATTTTCATGGGCAGTTATTACAACAAATGTTTGTATGTGTATCATGATGCCATGTGGGAAGACATGGAGTAGTTGTAAGTAGGAAGAAGATTAGAAGGTTCATCAAAAACACTGAAAAAAGCAGGAGCTGCATGCATTCTTATTTCTATAAAGCCGACTGTTTTCTTGCTCCTTGAAGCGGCGACCATAATGCAATGGTCATCATTTGTAATCCAACACGCATCCCAAGATTTTTTTTAAACGCGAAGAAGAATAGAACAGGTGAGATGAATCGAGAAAAGAAGACAGATGCACTGAGCAAGCAAGACAGACAGACAAAATGCAAATATATAATTCGTATAATCCTTCTTCCTTATGGCATGGTTTGCTTTTATTTCGGGGCTCTTTCGTCCAGTCCATTCAACAATCGAAGCAATAGAAACTTTAAAAAATATTCTAAAAGCTTTTTTTTCACAGTCGAAACGCATATATATAGATTAATTCTCTTATATTTTTCGTCATTTTCACTGTACAAGTTGCTATTATTCAACTACCTGTTTGTTTGTTGGGACTGTTGGGAGATTGGCCCCGAGGATAGGGATTCATTTTGACTGTTGATGATATTATGATGGCTTATGATGATGCAGTTGTTTTGCTAATGCCATTTTCGTTACAACAATTCACTACGGTTGAAAGAGCTTCTGCTTTACTGCCGTTCCACTGAAACTGATATGAAAATTATCTCTCTGTGCACATCTCTAGCCGTAGGTGATGGTGCGGTGATATAGCAAAGTTTATTATTATTCTGCGATGCTGGTTGGGAGAGATTCCGATAAGATGACGAAATAAAGGCAATTTTTAAATGCATTACATCGCGGATTCAGTAATGCAACGTTATGCAAAACTTTACAAAATGAGATGTGGAAGCTTATTTCTGATATTCCTCGAAGCAAATTGCGCAGGTGATACTATTGTTTAAGCCGACAAAATGCTACTGATATGCTACCGATACCAAAGATAATCAATGCAAAAAAAGAACAGGTATCCGAAATACTCCTCTGCTTGGATCAAATACAAGTGATCGGATTTCTCTGCCCATTTTTGTTTCAGCTTGACCATCATTTTTCTTCATTATGTACCATTTTTATGTAATTATCATTATCATCATATCATCGATCATCAGGTTCAAGAGGCCTATTAAGTACACTCATGTTTTACACATATATTAATTTGTATTGTCAGATTCCGAGAAAGTGGTACTGGTACCGCCATCAGCAACAGAAACAATAATCCATCATCCCAGCCAGCCAGATATTCTTCATCATTAGATTTTATTAGAGTGCTCACATTACCATTAAAAATGCGAAGTCTTCATGAATATTCGTCAAACATTTTTTGAAGAGATCAGGGAGTCGTCAGTCGCAAAATAATATGCATAAAAGTTTTCTCAAGATTGGGAAGCCTATGATTATCATTATCAAAAAGAGAAGACAAAAAAACTTTCCATTTTTCACGTTTCCACTTACTCCAGTTTTCCCAGAGAAACTACGTCCAGCCCAGTCGCTACTCAGTGAAAACTCAACTCAGTTATTTGTAATCATAATAATTTATGATTTTTTTTTCTTCTTCAAAAGTTGACCTGAAACTTTGAAAAGTATAAAGGGTGCAATAAGCACTATACTTTACACACATTTCTTAAAAAGGAAGGATAAAGGATGCAACTCTGAAAACAAAAGTGTACTCATGGCCTTATAAGCATTCAACAAGATGAGTTTTTCAGGTTAATACAAAAATTAATGGGAATAAAAATATAAAATATGAAAAAAGGCAGAGTGAGCAGCAAAAGTTCTCATCATTTTCACTATCATAGCCAGAAAAGGAGTCAACATGAAAACAGTAGTGTACTAGCGAAAATCCAAGTGTGAAGAAGCCAACTCTTTTTTTCCCCATTTTTACCTTAACCTATCCCATCCGTCGTCAGTAGTAAGTTTTTATAGTAAATAATCTTCTTATTTATGCTCACTGGTGACCAATCTTTTACTACTGCACATACACACACACAAGCAATTACTCATCTTCTTCACACTGCATCCGTGATAATATTTTCTTGAGACTTTCTTCAACTTTTATAATAGGTACATAATGTATAGGTAGTTTAGTATACGGCATGGGAAATTTTCTCACGGTTTTTGCTCTCTAGACCAGAGAAAAAAGCAGGCCGGGTATGGTATAACTTGGCACTTATTATTTTTTCGTTTATTATTATATCTGCCAAGTAAAAACTGCTTACGTTCACGTCGACTTGTCTACTGTGATCCTGCACTGCTTGCACTTTTGTCTCTGTCTACTGATAACTCTTTTTTGATTGGGATGAGATGACGATAATTGCATCATAATTAATCACCTTGCAAAAGAGAGTGCAACTCTGTAGATTAAACAGAAAGGGAAATTTCCTTTATTGTTGTCCACCAAAAATATTTTTGTTGGTGTGAAAAGAAATGCTTCGTTGTTGAGAGAAAATATGCCGATGATCAGCCAATCAATTTATTCTCTTAATTTTTTTTGTTTCGATCGATCAACCATTAATTTCCCTTTCTAATAATCTGTAATAATAACAATAAATAAAATTGTGCCAGCCATGAAAAAGCGGAATTTTCCTGTAATAATGAAATATACACAGTTAATAACAGTGCTTCACTATTCACTAGTTATTTGGTTGGACAGATTGAAATTAAAAGGTACTGACAAAATTATTACATTGTCGACATAATAAATTGTTGATCAACACCAGAGAACATACCAGACACACAGCTTTTGTGTGTGGATCATCAAGAAAGTAAACTTGTTTAAGAGACGGGGATGGCTTTTTCCTCCATTCAAACAGAAGAGGAGAAAAACGGCCAACTATAAAACATCCGAACTAGAAGTCGCTCGACATTGTTGCTGTGTTGCTGTTTTTTGATGCATTGTTGGATAATCTATTGTGTACATTACTTAAGAGAAGGAAAAAAAAGAGTTGGGAAGACGAAAAAAGAAAATTAAACTTTTTTGATGAGAATGATGAAGGAAAACAAGACTCACGTTCTTTCTTGGAGGCTTGGCTGATTAGAAATCTGCCATCACCAACAAACAGTCAAGAAGATGATGGTGATCCCAGCTTTGTAAAACCGTCGCTCAGTTTACTGTGTGTAGACTTTATTCATTTGTGAAAAAAATATTAGGAAAACGGTAATGTATCGACGATATGATGGTATATTGTACACTGCACAGAGAGAGAAGTGATCAATATGCCGGCTTTTTCCTTTTATCATTTGGGCAGGAGCAACAATTGAGCTTCTCTCAAACTAGCAGACAATTTTATTTGCAAAAAGGTGATCATCTACTTCATCATCATCATCTTTTTTCATGATCTTCATCATCAACCTTTTTAGAATTTTTGCCAATCACGGAATAAATTTTCTTGCTTGTTCCTCCACTGACCAGTTGACTTGTTCATGAACAAGTCAAAGGAAAAGTGTTGAGGGGTATGCAGCAAGGCACGACCAAGATTCTTCGAACGGACAGAAGCACAAGAATTTACTTTGAACTTGCACAGTGTATATTGGCTGTACAATAAACTACGAAATTTACCTGACACAAAGTCAATTAGCTGGGCACACACATATTATAAGAGGGAAAATAACATGGTAAATATATTTGGCCGGTTTGGCAGAGTTGACCATTATTCTTCTTTTCCTGAAAAAGAAAATCAGACGGGAGGAAGGAGAGGAAAATTGCAACATAAATTTACTCACTTGACTTGGAAGTGAGAGGAACGAAAGTGAACGAAAATTCTCTTTTCGTAATTATCCCTTCTTGCATCATCGAGCAAAGTGCACACATCTTTTTTACTCTCTTTGACCGTTTGACTTGTGCTGCTGGTCTGACCTGTCACTTTGATTTCTTAACCTTAACTGTGTGCTCATGCGTGGACTCTGGTGTGCTAAAGATCATTACTAGCCTCTCACGGACAAATTTTTATTCATTGTAACAAAGCGTTCGACTCTATACAATTTAATGAAACCAGTGAAGGTAATTGTTTTAAAGAGCTTGGTCATTGTCATCATCACAAATTAATGTTTCCTCAATAATGTCTCAACAACACCGGTTTATTCCTCTGCAGTGCGTTGTAAGCGGTGTAAAAAATGTGAGAAATGCCACTTTTACTTGAGATAATTTTAAACGCATAACAGACACAAAGGAGCAGCGATCTTTGAACTAGATATAATCTTCTTATTCGCATGAAAGCAAAGTATACAATTCACTATAATAATAATAATAAGAATTAGAAGCACTATCCTATCAGGACAATCAACTATCATCATTGTCAGCTATTTGTCATCAACCTCCATAAAAACCTATGATGCTTGCTTCCTATACACTTTTATACCTATTAAGTACTACATAATATTAATTATTATACATTACACGTACTAGCCGTTTTTTAAGCTGCTTCAAAATCGACTTATTATTCAGCTCCCTAAATCTTTCCTTTTATTTCACTAACTGGCCACTGTTAAAACCTGCGTGATTAGCAGTACTATTTTACGATGCGTGTCCGCATCTCAATAAAATGGAATTGCGAATAGCAGTGATAAAAAATTTTGTGTCGGGTGTCGCTCCTTCCAACACAGAAAGACATATTTTTGCTTCCTATATAAGCTCAAGTAATAATATAAGCGGTTTAACTTTTCTGAATAAGATCCCATTTCACTTGCAATAATTGTATCATTGAAATAATTACCTTGATATGATGATGATTATATGCGTTCTACTAAAACCGGCCTAGAAGCAAAAAAACAGAAGAAATTACATTTCCATAATATATTTCATTGTTCTCTGAGTGTAAAAGCTGCTTCTGCTGCTGTTGCAGTGTCAAGTGGAATTTCCAGTAAAACGGCCCAAGTCGCAACTTCTTGCTGAGCTTCTTACCAGTAGAGAATTTTGAATTCAGCATGGCTTACACACGAGTACAAACAATATTATTAAAAGGTAAAGGGTGACATGCATGCTTTATGCATCACGGCAGCGGAGCGTCATCAGTAGAGTGAATAGGAATCCAGATCGTTCACATTTTACCTGGCTTGGCTTTTTGGCTTGGTCGCTTGGTTTTCTCAGAAAAGAAGAATGAGAGAGCTTCTCCTTGTTCCTTCTCTCTCTTGCAAGCTTATTTACATGCAATGCAATAACCACATGTGCACACAATATATTAAATGTGATGTGGTAATTAAACTGTCTCTTCTTCCCTTTGAACCACATAAATCTTCCAGTTAATATTATTACATTTATACCAGGCAAAAACTACTAATGTAACTTCCACAACAACTCACCTGAGTCCTCAGCTCTGATTTGCATTTTCTGGGGAAAGAGCTTAATAAAAAGGATCCCACCGTTGAGCGGTTGTAAATGCAGCAGTGCAGCAGTAGCTCGGGTTTAGGTTTAAAAAGCTAAGTAGGTAGATGGACGACGCGGACATAATCATCATCATCATCATCATCGTGGAGGAGAAGAAAGATACAGAGATAATTTATTAAATGGAAGAATAAAGTGGAACAGGAGCAGGTTCCCGAAAGACATCATATCACCGTGTAGTCTTGTGTTTAATGAGATGTGCCCATTTTCATTTTATTGTGACCAACAGGTGTATTTAGAGATGAAATTTGAACAATGCAAGCTAGCCGATTTGAATAGTCGGTTACGAAGATAATGTATTTTTGGAACAAATATTTTAACTATTATGCAAAGTTTCAGTTTTATCGGTTTGTTCTTATTTTCTCCTTTTCACATTGCTCCTTTTCTCTATTTTGACATAATTGTCTTGTTAAGCACAGTCGCAGTGTAAACTTGATGATGATAATGGTGAGGACTGGGTGACAATGACATAACTTTTACATCATGTTCCTCACCATTATGTATACAATCCAGTTCGAATGATGATGTTATTTTTTATGTCATTGTCTCTATTTTCATCATTTGCAGTCATCTCGTGACTCCATTCCCAGAAAGAAAACCCATTACTACAACAAAAAGTACAAGAATATCCTAACCTCTTTGTTTCGACACATATCAGTGTGGTATCAATCAGATTGATATTGAGTCTCACACTACTCACCACCATCACTTTACTACACCGAAATTATCGCATGTCATTAACAAGCCATTCTCTTGTTTTCCTTCGAGTTGTTCATCATCATCTCAGTCATCATCAACACACATTTCCCTTTGGATTTAATACTTTGTTCTTTTTAAAAAAGCTCATGAATAAAGTGCGTTCTATTTTGTCCCACTGATGTGCTCATACAATAGCCATCTATATCTACACATAGAACATAGTTGTATCAATGAGCCATGCAGCCAGCCAGCCAGTCCCCAAAAAATAATAATAGTGCTGCCTGGCCCAGAAGAACTTCTCATCTTCCCAACTTTCCTACCAAGCTAGGTATTTAATCCCGTATAAATAATTACTACTATTATTTCATCTGCTCACCATCACCATCATTATTATCATCATCGTCATCAAATTATCATACAAGTAGCATCCCATTGGATTCCTCATACCAAAAGCATCATATTATACACCTAATTAACTAGCAAGTGAGAGAGAGAGACTCAAAAATGAGAATTGCTTCTGTTGTTGATGTTGTTGTAATTGTTACTCTCATTCTTGCTCCTTCTTCAACAACTGATGCGATGACTGATGATCTTGTGTTGAGAAAAATTCTATTTTTTATATATGCACTCCCTCTCTTCCTCATTGTAAATATTATTGTTTTACAGCATCCATTGAGTCTCTCGAGTCGCAGTCAGTCAGTTTTTAGAAGACTTGCAATGCTTCATTTCATTTTATCTTTCTCTAGAATGGTTTTTGGTGATAAAAGATTTTAAAATTCATTTTCATCTCTTAGAAAACAGCACAAGGAATAAACGTTGTTAAATACATTGCAGAAGAAGAATCAACAGCAGCAGTTTGGTTTACTTATATGGCTGCAGGCAATGAACTTGATTTTTTTGGTTAGGTGTGTGGTGGTGGCAGTGCTCTAGATAGATGGATAGATAGAAATGATAGAACGGAAAAAATGCACTCGTCTTCTTCTGCAGAAGTCGTCTTCTCTCTTTGGTCCTCTCGTCGTCATTCCTTTTTACACTTTCTGTCTGTGTGTCGTCCTCATAAATGGCAAAATATTTATATGGCTTTATATGACGATAAGTATTTCGAGAGATGCTAAGGTAGGTACCTACACATAATATCTACCTGTAATACCTGTGTCTCTATCTCTGCATTACAAGACGACAGATATGCATGCATATAAGCAGAATTGCAGTTTAGATTTTATTGCCTAAAGGGATTTATTATTTTTCTATGTGTAAAGTAAATTGTATTTGGTAGCCAGGATTGTTATTGTGATTGTAATTGCTTTGAATGATGATGATGCTTCTGTTGATGCGACGTTCCTCTTCAAAAAAGCAGTCAGTTGGATTTGAAGTTTAAAGAGTTTAGATTTTATTCCTTCAAAGAAAGGCCTACTACTGTGTCTAGTGTGGTGTGAGTGTGCATGCATTGCATGTGTCGTCTTCGTCCGTCCACCTTTTTTCCCTTCAATAGTCCATCCGCGTCCGTTTCTTATTTTTTTTTCTTCTGGTCTTCTTTCGTGTGTACATTGTTAAGTTGAGAGCTGAGAGAGAGAGGAAATGAGGACATTAGAATTCCCTCAATGTATCAAACACGCAAATGTATAAAGAGCTGTTAGCCTGTTTCAAGTTGAAGTGGTCGTCGTAGCTCATTGCATTGTTAACTTAACGATCAGTCAAAGCCATAAGAAAATATAGAGAGACAGGTAGATATGCTTATTAAAACTTGGCTTAGCTGAGCACACATTGCGTTTGTACATATTAAACCTTATGTGTTCACACACATATTGCAGGTGTTATTATTTTTCATTTTACTGCTACCGCTTCTTCTCCGTATCCTATCTCTCATGCATGACAATGGGATAAGGGATAAGTGTAAACTACCTGGCGAGAGCAAGTGTGCCCTTTCTTTCTAAAAATGACCCATGCCTCAATTTTTGAAAGGATTTTTGTCTTCTCCTCCCCACCTTTTCTGATAGCAGGAAAAACAATAAGGAGCAGAGTGAGGAGATCAAGAGAAGAGGTACTTATAAGTAGCCCTTCTAAGTATTCCTCCAAAAATAATAATGTCTTCTCGAGATAATCAGTTTCTAATGGAAAAATTGAAGCTTGGCTAATAAGAAGACACTCAAAGAAAATATAATAATGTTCCTGTCTTCTGATCCATTTATCTAAATAGCCGTATATACACTGCAGTTGTTTTACTTTTGAGGAGATAACGAGAAAAATGCATCTTTTCGTGTAATCTTATATAAATTACTATTTTTTTCCTTACCTGAATGAGCAGATGGTCCATAAATAGACTCCAGGTAAATGTCATGTATAAAGGGCCAGGTCATGATTCTATAAAATACAACTGTTACAACAACTCATTCAAAAGTATAAAAGTACAAATCATAATGAGATTTTTTTCTCTGTGTTCTTCTTGCTAGAGCCCTTGAAAAAAATTAATGAGATAAGTAGATAGATAGATGAGGAGAAGGAGAAGAGCCTTATGCAACCTCCATTTAGTGTACAGACACCATCGAAAAAATTGTATTACCGCCATTAAGATAAACTTTTTTTCGGAAGAAAGAGAGAAAAAAATGTTATTTATCGTTGTTGTTGCTTGTTCCAGTTGTAGTAGAGATTAATTTTAAGAGGATTCCTCTGACTTGTTAAAAATAAAGTGGAAAGAATAATGGGCTGGTTTAGTAGTAGTAACGGGTAAGAAAGATGGAGATGGAGAGTTCAGAGTCCCGGTTAATTATCCTTTTCTCACTCTAAAGCTAACCTGGTTCTCTACTTGTCTACTAGAGAGATAGGAGATGATATAGGAAATTGGAGGGGAAAAGCCAATTTTTTCAGATAAGGTAATATTGTTAAACTTTTTTTTGTCCGGTTCACTGGATAAGAAAGTGCATCTGCTTTGTATGGTATATTGCATTATGATGATGCATTATGCATTTTGAACGGAGAGAAAGGAAGGAGCATATTTTTTACGAGAGTTGATTATGCTGTGATGCTTTGACTACTAGTAGGGCGGGGGATGAGGAGGATCTGTAAGTGATACTGATACTTTTGAAGGGTGAATATATAAAATTTTACATATAAAAATAAAGTTGAAGTTCTTTGTTTAGGAAAAAGGTGTGTGTTGTAGGTTATAATAAAAAGCACTTATTGAGTTTTTCCTCTCAGTCTGGAAATAAAGTCAAGCTTTGGTGAGCAAACTGTGGTGGATTGAATTGATTCCATTTGATCTTCCCTTTATGCTTTTCGTCTTCTGCTTTTGACGGATTGCATTCTCCTCTGATGTTCTTCTGGAGAAAATGAAAAAACGTGTGTTTGATATGCTGATGGCTATATATATATATTGCTTCTGTATGTTGTGTTATGCGTGAGTAGTCTGCTTGCATCACAAGTACCTGTCTGCTCACTTGAATTCAATCATGATGATGATACCACTGACGACGAGACTATGATGATCATCATCATCTCCACCACACGAGTCACGACCGAAACCCCAAAAAGAATCACTATTATTGCTCAACGTTCCAATAAAATGCATCTCAGTAGCAGAAGCCAAGCCAGAAGCTTTATAGAGAGAAAAACCTTCAAAAAAGAAAAAGTGCATATTTTTCTAATATTGAGGTAAAAAGGGTGGAATAGGAAATGTGGAAATTGACTCAATCTAATGCAGTCTCTCTGATGCACTTCTTCTCGCTGCATTTCATTTACGCATCTCATCATCTCATCTCACCTCTCTCTTTCCTCTTGATCGTGTCCTCTCCTCATCATTATCATTTTTGAGGTTGAGGTTAAGATGAGGAAAGATGAAGAAGAAAAAGTATAGCGTTTCAAATGGAAATATAAGAAGAGCCAATTTTCTTCACATTTTCAAACCTCTCTTAAAAGTCTTTTTCACAGAAGCAGAAGCTTGTTTCTTTCTTGGGCTAGGGTAGTGTTACCATTTATAAGAATCCACACACACACACACACACCAGACAACCAACCGACTTTTATGTACATGCAAACGGGAATAAAAGGATATTAAAGGATACGCTTGGCTGGATGCTGCTGCTTCTGTTCTCTTCTCTTTTGAACTGGATATTACAAAAGTAGGTACCTACGCATCTCTTCAACATGCAATACCCATCTAATGCACGAAGCTTGTTTGAAGTTTTTCAAGTTTTGTTGTCTGGTTGGCGTGTTATAAGGTGGTTTAGTTGTTTTGCCTTTCATTTAAACAAATCCGTTTTTTCTTCTTCTTGATCGTCTTCGTCTTCTTCATGTCGTCCCTTCTTCTCCCCTTCTGGCTTTCGCTCCATGCAGCAAACATTATACACGCCACCAGTTCTTCTTCTCCATCATCATCTTTCCATGTTATCATTATTCTTCATATTAAACGCACTGCCAACAAGTTGAGGAGAGAACCCAATACATAATACTCCATCTCACCTTGAAAACTTTTCTCATTCTTCACGTGAGTGTTGCAGTGAGTGGATGCAAAAGAAGTGCACGTTGCTGGAGTTTTATTGAAGGCAGGTTTCAGAGACAGATTAGTTGTTAAGGGAGGCTGGGTACATGAAGATACACGACAAGGAGCATGCACCTTTTCTCTGTGCATCTTGAAGACAAAAATTTTCATAAGTACCTAACAAGCTAATAATAAATATTCCTGTGCAGCTTATTTGCTCGCACTCTCTCTCCTCTTGTAAAAGTGAGGAGACTCTGGTGAAACAAAAATAAATTTTTCTTTTGTGTTGAAAAAGTTTGTGTGGAGTTGGGTTTCTTGGTTTTGCTTGGTTCGGTGATTGTAAAACGGTGATTGTTTGAGGATTTTTGAGGAGAGTTTTTTGGACAAACAAAAGAAGTCCGAGAGAGAGATAGAAGCAGCACCAGACATTAGAGCTCTCACTCGGATAGTTAGATTGGAGGAGAAGAAGAGTGAACTGACTTTTTATATCTCTCTTTCTTCGTCTTCCTTTTCAGTGTTTTTTTCTCATTGTACTTGTCAGATTCAGACCGGGTTGCTTTTTTATGGCCTGCTCAACATCAACTTGTACATCGCTCGTATATCATCATATTATTTTCTATCTCTCGTGGTTGTTTTGTTGATGATGATGCTGCTGCTGCTGTAGTGTTTTTGTGTTGTGGGAAACAATGGGAAGCGTCATATTTGTCTGATTCAATTTTTATTCTGATACTTTCCCATTAAAAATATATATAAGCTTGAGCCACATAATGATGATAATGGTTGATACGAGTGAAACGTGCAAGCGTGTAGATTCAGGGGCTGTATACACATGTAGTCCATTATAGTAACTTCTCCGTTTGTATCATTTTTGGTTGATCTCTGTGTTTGTGTATACGGCATGTGGGAAACAAAGAGAAAGATGATGAAGTGAAGCTTTTTTGGAGAAGATACATGTGTACACCTATGGATTTTACATGTAGTTATTTTTCGTATTATTATTTGTTATTTTTATACGGAGACTTCGCCTTTGTTTATTGTTCCACTTGATGGGATATGTGTGCATTGTTAACAGAGCAGAAAGAGTGAAAGAAAATGTTGCACGCTGCATTGTTTGCTTTCTGGATAAAATGTTTGTGTTTTGTTTAGTACACCTTTGAATGCCGTGTGTATGTGTAGCAGTGCAGATGGTGACTTGACTATGAAATGAAAGTTGTCCTTGATTCCGGATCAAAAAAAGCAAAGGAGTAAAACTTTTTGTGTGATTTTTCCCTATGTATTGTTATGAAACATGTCATTTATGATCAAGGAAGATGAAGGAGAATTTTCTGATTGAACCCTTTTCCCCAGCAGCAATGCTTTTATATTAAAAAAGACGAGAGTTTGTTAAGATGTCCTTTCAATTTGGAAAATGAAATGGATAAAAAATATAACCATATAATAGCTTATTATTTCCAAGTTTGATAGCAGTCGTGTTTGCGTGTTCGTTAATGGTGTCGGTGGTGGTGTGACCGAGACCTTTTTTTGGTTTGGTGGCGGCGGATTAAAAAAGTGTGTGTTTTGGTGGTGTGGTTGGTGAGGTGGTGGTGTCAGAGTGGAATAGATGATGGAAGTGGAACAAAGGAAAAGTGTAGTAAAAATGTCACCAAGTCCTAGTCAGTTTTTTGCTCCTGCGGTGTCGTGGAAAAGGATAAAGTCACATACCACGAAAAGGAGGAATAATAGTGGATCAGTCAAATTCCTAGTCAAAAGTAAATAGCATATTTTCTAAGGATTTATTTTCTATTACTAAAAATAGTACATTTCTTAGCATACCTTTTAGATTTTTTTTCTGCTGACATCCTGAAAAAAGAGTTACGGTTTATAAAAAACGGTTCGCTGGTTATTGATATGATTGAAGAAAAAATCATATCATGTGGCATTTTGCTTTTATTGCAGTTTTTCTTTTGCTTTTCTCGTCAAGTCAAAAAGAAAATTGCATTTTTGAAGTAAGCTCTTCTCTCTGTCAAGATGAATAGTTGAATGCAGAGAAATGCAGTTGTTGCACTGCACTTGGATAAGATTACATGATTGAAAATATAGTGCCAAGAAGAAAATAATGAGCTTAACCCTTGTCATGACACATGTCATCATCGTTCATAAGGAAAGAAACGGGAAAATACAAGAGCCAAGATGAACAAGACGACAACTTACTTTCATGTTGGAAGAGGAGGAGGAAGAATTTCTTTTGACCAAAAAGTCATTTAGATTTTAAAAGTATTTAGTTTCAGAGAAGATGTGGATGACATATGGCTGTAGTTAAGCGAAATGCATTTTTTAACAACAAAAATAGAAAATGTGTGAGGAAAGGTCGTTACGTATGGTTTGGTGGTGAATGGATTGGTTTTGAAAAAAAAAGTTGAGATTGTATTACAAACGAGGATCTCATCATCACCTCCCTCCTTCTCCGAGAAAACGTGAACAAGATTCTTTCTGGTGATCTCATTCAAAATAGATGGATAATTTATCACCTTTTTTCATAGTCCATCAAGTAGTAGTAATGTTCAAGAGCTGATCAGATATACATACATGTACATATTGTGAGCATATTGGTTGAACACTAAAATAAGCATTTAACCCTTTCTTCTCTCTTTTCATGATAATGAATAATAATAAAGTTTTTAAAAAACACGGATGGATAACGAGCATTGCACGAATGAGAGGAGGATTTATTATTAGCTAGTTAATTCTGACGAGGTGTGAACAAAACAAATGAGCTCATTTACAGTACAAGAGCATTTTTTATTTTATCTATAGCTGTCTATTCTTTAATCTTTCTTTCTGAAGCAAAAAGTCTAATTATGTTTCTGTCAGGTCAGAAGTCATCAAGGAGGATATATACATATCTACATAAATACAAACCTTACTTACATAATAGCAAAAGAATTAACGTGGGATTACAAGTTTTTCATATTGCTCAAAACTGGACTATTTTATGATCCGGAGAAAATGTATTTCTCTTAGCTTGCTTTCTGCATGCAAAATGAATTTGAAGAAAATGATTTTCGAGTGCAAAAATTTGACACACGTAATACTTGTTAGCTTGACGCCAATATTTTTGGGATTGCAGCAAGTTTCAATTTGAAGATGTTGAAAATGATGTAGTTCCGCAAATGACAGTCGATAAAGACAAGAAATGCAGAAGAAAGATATTCGTAGCAATTTAATAATAGAGTCAATTCCATGTCTTCGTAGCTGACCACGACCACACTGAACTTTGAAAAATGTCGTCAGCTACAATAATTTACTAATAGGCACTGCAGGACAGTGTGACTATCGGCACATTTCAATACATTTTCATTCTTCATTCATAGCCATGTCACATTGAAAACTCTCCTTCACATCTACAACTTCAACCCACAATGGCATACCGCTCGTCTCCAATTTCCATTGACGCTGCTCATATTCCTAAACAGCCAAATAATGCGATAATATTTAGTCGTCACTATCAATTATCATTCATTCATCATTTACCTGCGCAGATTGCATGCTCTCTAAACCCATCTTTCTTGGTTCACTCAGAAAACTTTGTATTCCTTTCGGTTTCCGTTTTTGGTAGCCACACCGAATCCCACAGAAAACTATCACAATAGCCCATGTGAAACCCTAACAATATCCCATCCATCACCAAAATACAATCAACAATGCTCTCGCTCTCCACATTGAACATATTGTATCTAATTTCTTCTCAAGGGAAACAAAAAAACTACGCACATTTTCAAGAAAAATCTCTCAAAACTTCATTCTCCAATTTTTCTATTTATTCCATTTCCAGCAGCAGTAGTAAAACCAAAAAAAGCAGAAGCTATTATTACAAAGTGTTTACTACTCTTAGAGCCGCTGATTTTAAATATTTTCAAAATGCACACCTCCTCCAAACAGCACAACAACAGCAGCTTCTCCATTTCCAAAACCGAGCAAATCAAAAGAAAAAAATAACACTTCAAAGTTTCAAATAAAAATATATAGATACATTTTTACAATGATTCACAACTTCCATTTACTACAACCGCTTGCATATCCATTTTTCCATTCATTATCCCCTCTTCTTCTTCATTTTCTTTCCATCCTCCTCATCACATCATGATCATTTTCGTCTTCTTCACGAATGGCATGTTTCATAAAAAAGGAGTTTACTTGTGCATGACTGCATTGTGTATATCTCCACTTATACAATTCTCCTTTTCGTTCATCTTCTTCCTTTTTATTATTTACTTTGATTATTAGCCCCATTCTTTGAAAATCTATTCGTCTCCTTCTTCAAGAGTGTTTCTTTCTTCTCTCTCTCTCGAGGAAAAAGACTTTCAAGTGTATCTTCTCTAGTCCTTGAACAACTCAAGCTTACTTTTTCAAGTGAATCTTCCATTCCTTTTTGAATAGCAACAACCCCATCATTGCATCTTGGCGTAATAAATAAAAATAATATTTTCTTCGTCTCCTATTATTATGCATCCAGCTAGAAAACACAAAAGAAACATACGCACACAGACAAGACAGTAAAAAAAGAAGATGAGAGCTTCTTTTATATTTTCGTCGTTTTTTAGAAATTAAATTTTCATAAATGATTATGATGACGAGGAGAGAAACCATTATTTGTGCAAGTAGAAAAGAAGTGTATGAAAAGTAAAAGAATGCAATATTATGCAGTCTGGTGAAAATTCAAGGACTATCCGAAGAACACACAAAACCTCGTCACATCATCGTCCTCATAAACGTTCCTATTGTTCTTTTCCATTCTCTCTACAAACCAAGTCGTTATTCTTCTCTTCTGGCAATATGAAACGTGAATACATTTATTTGAATGCTGATAGGCGGTGCGCTTTTATTTTCAGAAAAAAGTCTAATGTTCATACACGCATAAAAATTAAAAAAGGGAAAATTCCTTGTGCTTCTGCACTACTGGCTTTTCACAAAATAAAGCGATAATTGCAAATGAAGGGGGTTGAGTTTGTTGATTATGGACTTTGGTAAATCATTTTTCTCTACTCGCTGGAAAGAATCATCTGCTACTGAGATTGCTGGAGAAAATGGAAGTTTGGAGAAGAAAAAAATCGAAATTACTTGAACGATCCAATGTAAATAAAACAAACGAAGAAACTGTTGAATGGAAGATTTTATTAAAAATTGCCAAGCTTTCGAAAGAACCTCTTTCTTCATCAGGGCAAACATCAATTGAATGGAAATACTGTTGAATATTCGAGAAGCAGAGAATGACAAACAATTAAAGTAGCCCAAAGACAGAACAAGCACAATTATTACAATTTTGTAATATAAAACGGTGACATAACAAAATGTCGATAATGAAGGAACGCATGATAGAGCATTATATTTTCATGTAGACGGACAAAGATCCTTATTCGTTGTTCATGCGTCAATGTAGTTTTTCAAATGTCCTTCGATACATTGTTGGCGATTGTTTGATTACTTTTTATTTCATCTCCCTCTCTGGGTCCCTTTCTGTTTTCATTATTATGTAACAATTAACAGTTTTTGTCAAGTCATCTAGTATATTGCAGTTGCTTCTACTAAAAATGGTATCGAACGGATGAAGGGTCCTCGGTCTCATGCGTGCCTACTGTCATTATCTGCCGTTCCCTTCCAATTAATTACGGAGGAACGATTTAATTTTTTTGTGTACTTGGTGTACTTAATCAAACCGAGCAGACCTTCTTCTCACGAATTCAAAGTTTATTGTCGAGTTTAGCTATTTTCATCGTCACAATCATCACTTATCATTGACTCCAATTTAGAAGCATGTTTGTCTTTCGTTTATTTTCGTGTGTGTGTTTTGGCGTTTTTATGTCGTGCATCTGACAATTTCCTTCCTGTCTACTGCCTCCTCGCCGCTGTGTCATCATCATGAGCGATTTATCAACAAAAAATATGTATTCTGCTTATTACAAAATGTGCGTGACTCAAAATATCAAATCGTTATACTAATCCAAAATCCCAGCATCATCTTCTGTCTTCATCATCATTGTCGTCGTCACTTTATCATCAAAGTAGCTACGCTTTCATCACCACATCATTATTAAAAATGGGGGACAAAAAGTGCCTATAAAACTATATAAAGTGTTTTAACTAACGAGCATCATTATACTTTTTAATCCAACGACATATTTTTTTCATAGAGTCTATAATATTCCATTTGTTTGTATTTTTCCTGATTGTTTAGGTCTCGTGCTGTTGTCTCTGTCAGTGACAGCAGTGCTCGGGGATGACATGAAAGATGTGAAAGAAGGCGAGGATGTGATCCTCGAGTGTAGGTTCGGATCTCATCTCATCAGTCGTGGACCAACGTTCTACTGGGCTAGATCGAATGCCAGAGACAAGGATAATGTTGCGATTGAGGGAACACCGCTGGAACAAAATTATGAGTAAGCAAATTTTTATTTAAAAAAAATCTATATCATTATTACATTTTTCCCATCAAGAATTTATGCGGTTCATCAATCAAAAGCCTTAATTACCTCGTGCTATATATCGAGAGAGTGTATTATTTATTTATTCACCAAAAAGCGAGAGCCCATTCCAATTTTTATGTCGATTTATTCTGATCATCAATCGATCGAGTTTTCTAGCTTTTGACCCACCTTTTTTTCTCTCGACTGACTTGATTTAGTGTCATTTCACATCGATATTCCACGCACAAAAATCCTCCAACTGACAAGTTGGGTTGGATAAAGAACGAAATAATAAAATTGTAGGATTTTTGTGCAATACTGATTCTCATGACATAACCGATCTGTGTTACAGGCTATTTCAAGAAAAGTTGCCGATTGTTGTCGAACAAAAAAAAACTTGATTTTTTAACGTTAAAAAAGTAAAGTCCACATTGTTAATTTGCATTTTCCATTATATCATGGCCATCATGATCAGCACAATCAACTATTGTTGTTTATGTATATCCACATTTGCCATTTCAACTTTTCTGTAATATCCACATTTTTCTTGATATGATACGCATGCATGTACTTATCTTTTGATTTGAGCATACACATACAGGACAACTCTTTGAAGCTGATTGTAATAAAGTCTCAGCATGACACATGAGCATTTTTTTCTGCCACTATTGCCACCACTTATTTTTCTTCATCAATTTTTATTTGCTTTCGTTGATGGCTGATAGTTTTTGGCATGACACAATTATTTTTTAAAGCTTCGCTCATGATCAAACGATAACGTAATATCCTTCCCTTTCTCAACACTCGAAATACATAATAAACTTGACTTGTTTTAATTTCAATTTTCGCCATTTTCCCTATAAAAAATCCCGAGTCATCAAATTAGAAATTTACGACTTTTATTGCAAAACTGTCTGAGGAAATTGAAGTGGTTATATGTTGCATAAATAAATGACTACTCATTTATTTACTTATTTAGTTTTTTCCCCAAAACATAATATCCACATTTTTAATCAAAATAAATAGTCACACAGGTTTAAAAACGAAACACCTGCACCAATAGGACAAAAAAACAGGAGGAAAATATATTTCACCAGTAAAGGGGTTTTAAGAAGAGAAGACCGACCGGATAGGAATGAGTAGGTATTATGAAATAGTATGGCTTTAAGTAGACGATGATGATGACGATGATCAAGAAAAAAAAAGAAGTAAATAATAGACAGGTCGTTTTTATCGTCGTGACATGTCATGTTGAGCCATTAACAACCTCAACAGAACAAGATACATGGTCCAAGTCTCAAGTAGTAAATCTGTGTGCATCTTATTTACTTATTACCTATCTAGGTACCTAAATTCACGACATATATAACCATCTGCAGAAGTAAAAAAAGCTTCAACATCTTATCGTTAGATTAGCCATTTAGCCCCCGTCCTGGTCCATTCACTATTAAACCGAAAGAGAAAAAATCTAAATACTCATCGTCACTTGTACACGAGAGGATTTTCGTGCATGCCAAATGATTTTTCACTGATTCTCTCCTCACTTTACTTTAAAATGTGTACAAAAAAGTCAACAATTTTTACCCATCATTTTGATCTCTCTTTGCACTTTGCAAAAGAGAAAAAAAAGTTGGCAATTACAAGTTCTCTCAGAGTATTTTCTTTACAGAACCTGCAATCACCGACGACTACCATGAAGAGTTAAAAGACAGCTTTAAACAGTTTCTTTTGTTTTATTAGATTCTTTTTGCCATAATTTTTGCTATCCATCTAAGAAGATATTTTTTTTTGTAAATCTTTGCACACACACAACCTAAAGTTGTTCGATTTGAAACAAGCAGTTGTCAAAAGAAGATCTCAAGTGGAGTTCACGCGATCGTCATCAAGATGATTATCATGATCCACAGTGCTTCTTATCGAGTGGCTTTTTTTTCTCTTCACCTCGGCTTATGGGCCAGTTTATAATTACCAAGTTTTTTTGTGTGTATGTGTGAGTCCTTCTCATATTCTTAACCAAATTTCTCATTCAAGCTGTGAAGAAGAAAAGGCAATGATTATTTTGCATTTTATTCACTATTCATCGCAAATCCAGATTTTTTTCTCCGTTCCTGTGTGAGAAATCACTCACTTGAGATTCGGTTGCAGCTCGTCTTCGTCTGTTTTCTGTCTGACAGTCACATTTTTGTTGCTGTAATAGTAATAATAGTCAATAATCATTTTTTAATGTGCTGCGCACGTTTCTTCACACGAATGGTGCATCATGGTTTGCTGGTGGGACTCTCCACTGATTGACTGTCATTGTTATAGAAAAAATATTATTATGCACCTGAGAGAACAGACAAGAGAATATTAATATTTGAAATCTTTAAAAAAGTGCGAGATCCCCCAGCACGATGAAAATTTTATGTACCACCACTCTTATCTTTCTACTACCTGCCACCCGTCATTCATAATAATTTTTTAACTGACGTTTTCTGTTGTTCTTCGGTGACCAGAGACCACTGACCACCATCATCTTACCAATAATACCGGCTTTTTTGGCAAGCTTGTTTAGCTAAACGTTACTTAACTGTTAGCCCAGCAGCAGATATTGTAATCCTTCGCATTTTAATTATTAGACTCATTATTATTGGCTCGTTCCCCGCAGTATATCATGTCCATTGTTTTCCCTTCAAGATATAAAAAATAAATGCATTTTTATTATCGTTTTTTTTCGAAATTCGATATCCTCCAGAGGCCTCCGGCACGGCATTGATACAGCCATTCATTCGCCATGTATTATTCTTTTATCATCATCGCTATCATTAACAGTATGGTTATCTATTGGTCAGGATTTTAATCGTGTATTATCCCACCATCATCATACTGATCTGTTGATGAATAATTTAGATTGCACAATAGATCGCCAATCCAATAATCGTTTTTCTTCATCAGCAGGAGATATTTTTCTTCCTTTTTGCCTGAAGAAGATAGAATATTCGAATAAGAAGGAAATGCCACCACATGCGGGCTCTTTTTCTCCTTTTCTTTCTCCTGCTGCTGGCTAACAGACCATTAAAAAATTATCATTTATCCATTTATCTCTTTCGTAATATCCACCACTGCTGCCAAACGAAAAGCACGCTGATGTTTGTGATGATAATAGTTTTGAGTGATGCACCGAAGGTAGATGATGCTCTTGGTTGATAAAGTGATGCCATAAGCAGTAAAAGTGTTTTAAGAGATGTCCTTTACAAAATTAAGTTATAATGCAACCATTATCATAGATTAGATATTTATTTTTGAAGGGATGATTTCTATCATTTCAAGTCTTCTGTCTCTGATCCTCTCCAAAGTCCTCTTCGAACAGGATGAATGTTTCAAGCTTCCTGTGGAGTCCGCCCGCTGTCTCTTTCTGTTTTTTGGGTGTGCCATGTCTACAGACGGAGAGCCTAATATGAGTAGACAGAAGGGCAAGCTCACAGCAGCAGCAGAGCAAAAAAATAGCTATCATTATTATTAGTGCTTTACAAGCAATCAGATATATACTTAACTTGTGCCCGTATTTGTTTTTTCGAAATCCACCAAGGAGAAGATTTATCATTTCATTGAGATAAAAAATAACAAAATTGCATATCTGAATCGAAAAAAAATTCTAATTCAAAGATGACCTTCTGTGATCACTGATCACCCAATAATCATGGCACCGGTATCACCATAAGCTTTATACGTACCTATACATTATCATCATGATAATCTTCTTTTTTCAATGATGATTACCTATTCCTTATATGATTTGTGGGAAAGGAAATCGGAAATTACATTTTTTTAAAGTCAAGGCTTATTTGCTTGCATAATAGTTTATACGCCATCATACTCAGTTTTCGAATTGATTATTGCCATCATTTGAAAATACCAATTTTATTATATCAATGGCAAAGCGAAAAAACAAAAGATGCTCATATCCGTCCACCTCTTTTGACTCACCAGTCATCATAAAGATTATCCCCTGTGATTGCCTCCTTTTTGCTCATGATGGTCACAATTGATAGCGCCACCTGAAAGGTGAATGATGCCAAACCAAACCAAAAAGCCAGCATCCTCTCATCTTGAACGCAGCTTCTCTCCCATTTACTTCTGCACAAAAGGTTAAAAAATGTAATAATAATTTTAATGAATTGCTGGGAAGATATGATGATGATGGTGCTGGTGTGGTGGAGAGGTGCATGGTGTCATGTTATGATTTTTCTGACTCACTCCTTCTCCCTCTCTTTTTGCTCGGCTATAAAAAAAGAAAAACAAACAAAACATTTCAAAGTTGGTATTTGGTAATCATAAAATAAAAATTACTGACAAAGACGACCAAGAAGAAGATGATGATGTATATTTTGTGCTTGTTGTACTGAGGTACTACAAAGAAGGTAGCAATAATAACAATAATGCTTCGTTTCGTTGCTGCTGCTGCTGCTTCTGAAATTGCAATGAGAGGGTTTGGCTTGATTCCTCTTTTTTCTCAATCTTTATGGCGATTTTTGGCATACCATTTGCGGGATTACATCTTCTTTGATGAAGATGATGTTGATGACGATTAGGTGGGAAAGAGGAATTTCACAATGAGAAGTCAAAACTTGAACTTTTTTCGCTGGTTTTTTAACATTGACCTAAGTGGTGGTGGTATAGTAGTAGCGGAGAAAATTATTGAAAATGATTACCTATTACTTTTTTTGGCTTGTTTTTGCGTTTTTCGCATGGTTGAGAATTCCTATAGGTAGAAAGATAAAAAGGAATCTCATGTCTGGTGTGTCGACTCAATCGATTCAATCATGTTGTGTCTTCGATTTTAATGAAAATAATTGATTCTTCGTTTTTATTCTTGAATGGGACGAGAAGCTCATGTTTTTTCCTTATGTTTTCTGCTTCATCAACTCTTTCTGCATATACACTACTAATTATTATCCTTCTGATTTACGAATTTGAATTTTACGAGTATCAAAAAAATCAGGTTTTATCCCAGCTACTTTTTTTCAGATGAAATGTTGTTGCGTACTTTTTTTTGCGTTGATGTCTCGTAAAAATGCAATAATAATCATACACCTTCCTCTCTTCCCTCTACTCACTGTGCCTTTATCATCATGATCATCAGCTCTACCAATCTACAATAATAATTTGTTTACCAATAATGAATTAGTGGTACATATACGCATCATCCCATTATTATCATCAGTCAAATGCGTCAGCCCATCCAAAAGAAAATTCTAATGGGATCTAACGGTCTTTGTCTGACTGACTCTTGCTGATTATTCAGGTCACCTCTGAAATATTTATGCAGCGAATCAACTCCCAACATTTCATCATTTTTACATGATTCGTTTTTTAGATGAAAACTTATTGTTCGATCAGAGCAACTGTGCAATATGAATATTTTAACCTTTTCACTTCATATTGCACACCTTCCTTCAATAAAGCCTTTTTCCACGTATGGAGGAAATTCCGGCTTCTCCGGTACTTCACTCCTACTCACTGCCATTTTCCGGTTTCCTTTTTTATATGCAGCATTCATTTTTTTGAACAAGTACACCCACATCATCATTTCATAAAGCACACACACGTGATGAAAAAAATATAGACTCATTTGTCATTTTAGAAATAAATTCTGGAGAAAGACGATTCTCCAGTGAAAAGGCTCGTTAGAAATAGAAAAGCGAAAAAGAACTGCTCGCAGTTTTGGATGAATTTAAGTGGAATACGAGAAAATGAATGCATTTTTTACATTCTAAAGAATTTCGTCTCAGGGAAAATTACCACGCAGTCTACAGTGTACAGTGGTAGGTACAGTGGTACAGTGTACTTCATGTAATCATCATCAAGGAAGGAAGCAATTGAGCAGGTTTTTTTTCTCTCGAAAAAGTCTTGAGTCTTGACTCTGTAATATGCGTGCATATTAAATAATGAGAGGAGATGTTATAAGTATGCCATGCCCGGAAATATATGTTATTCCATACGGAGTATTTACCGTGCTCCTTCGGGATCTCGATAATTTGCACAAGAGATCTGTACAATTTGTGAAAGAGCATATTCTAATGAAATGTAAAAATTCCCATGCAAAAAATGGGATCTTGATGTTAAAAACGTGGGGATAGTTTTGGAAAATGCAGGAATATAGGCGTATACATACAGTAGTCATCTCATTTAGGAGGAGAGAAAAACAACAAGGGAGTCTCTTTTTCATGAGATAATTTGTTGGGAGAAAGAGGAGCAAAAGAGCAGAGGGAAAATGCTCTTGTTTGTTAGGTACTTTAAGAGGAGAAGGTAGACTTTTGGTTTTATTTTGTTCATCATCAGGGAAATGGAACAAGTTATTATGATGATGAAGAGGGAAAATGCAATAAATCATATTTTTGTGGAGGATTTATTACACCTTTTCTCGTCTGAGTAGAAAGTAGGGAGAAAGGAGAGGAAAAAGCGGGGGAGAAAAAGAGCACACATGATATATTTGAACTAGTTCATTCATGCCTGACGATTGATTTATTAGAAAAGGTTTTGGCCATGTAAAATTGGTGTACTAATTTTTTTTTGCCATTTCTTTCTTTTTCCCGTTTATAGAGTGGACTACTCTCCAGGTACAGGAAAGTACGATCTCCGAATCCGCAACTCCACGTATGACCGGGACAACGGTAAATTTGAATGCCGCATTAAGGAGAAGGGCTCAGGTCAAACGCTGCACTCGAAAAC
>JAQIXX010001389.1:0-34537 GCA_034700605.1 Willowsia nigromaculata
AAAATGCGCTACAAAACGAGCATTCAAGCTTTTGTTTGGCACGTATTTAGCGCAACTTATGATTGATTTTCAAATCAGTTGGATATCTTTTAAAATGTTAATCGTCTTAAAAACCATAATATAACGTAGTTTTGAAACAAATAAATAGTAAGGTATATTGAACTTTTAATACTCTTTCCAACGAGTGTTCATTTGTTTTCATACACACACTTTAATAGGATTTATGAATTTTTTAAAAAGTTGCTAAAATTGGAAAAATAAATTCCCAACATAAATGCTATAGCTGAGACGAAACTCAACATATTCAAAATCTGATTAGTGCATCTTGTAGAGCAAGCAAAATGCTTAATTGTATACCTCTTAGTTTTTTAAATTTGTTTGTATACGCGTTTTATGGGACACAAAAATACAATGCTCCATGAAAAATTTTGATAAATTAATTTTTCCGAGTTGCGGATTTGATTAAATATCATGAATTTTACTAGTGTATATGCATCCTAGAAATGATATACAATCGTGCAAAATATTAGACTTGTCCAGAAATTGTATAAGGAATAAAGTGCATTTTTCCAATTTCTTGTGTTTCTTGGTATTTATGGTCTTCAAATTGCACCAAAATCGAAAAATCTAGTATTTATCGACTTCTCTGATGGAGCTTATCAAGTTGACACAAAAACTAATGAATTTCTAAAATACGATGCAAAAAGTGGTTTCCCTCGAAAAAAAGTTACTCAATGATCTTTTACTCTAAATTTAGCATCTATAAAGCAAGATATACCTTTTTTCTCGAAAAAGAGAGATTTTTTGTTCGTTTTAAGAAATTTTAAGAAACCAAAACCAGAATACATGCACCAAATGCAGTAAGTGCATGCAGCAACATGCAGGGTCTACGTGAAAGGGTGAGGAGTTCAAGGATAGTGAGGTAATAAAAATACTCTCGCTTTTGGAAGGATGTGATGCGGCAAGGATTTGACAAAGGGACAGGAGCGAGATCACCTATCCAGGAACGACAGAACTGGATTCAACCAGATATTTAAGTAGAAAACTGTGTACAATTGGGTACTTTTAAGATTTTTAATAATTTGTATGTTGAAGGGTCTCCCTAGAATTAGTATGTAAGTTTAGATCTACGAAATCTTAATTTTCTTGAGTGAAGATATTTTCAACTAAAAATTCTGGTAGGGTTAGGTGTATCGATCCTCTTGGTTGTAGCTCTTAGCCAACAACCTATCTCTCTTCAGCTCCCACCCCATATTTAACCGTATAAATCCGTAGGCTATTTTAGCTAAAATACTGTTTTTTAAGTTTAAAAATAGAAGTAACGAAGTATCAGGCCGTAAGCCTATTTTGTTCAGTTATAATTCCAGTTTCATAAAAAAATATTTAAAAGTTTCATTCAAATTAGCTTTCTTATTCGAACCCATTTTTTTCACATGAGAGTTTGGTATTCACACATTGTGTGTGTATGCAAAAGTGCTTCTTTGAGCTAAAGTTAGTATCACCCCACATCTCAAACACAACACATTTCACTAAACGCTTTCCAATTTTCTACTTTTTTGTAATGGCTTGCCGTATACCAACAATGTAAAGCTCTCATCTTCTTTCTTCTCGAAAATGGAATTACTATGGGAGTTATATATGTTTATCAAGGTTACAATTTTCGTATTTAAGGGACTGATTAAAAGTACCTAAGCATCAGACAAGCTCGGACCTAGACTCGTTGAGTCTAGGTCCGACTTTGTCCAGTTACCCCAAGTAATCAGATTTCTAAGAATAGCATAATTATAAAGGTTTTTTCAAATACTACCTGGTACTTTCGTATTTAAAGTTTTTTATTAATTAGTAAGCGGTTTTAAATGGCCTTGTAGTTGTGTATAAGCTCAGTAAACTTTTTAATAATAAATATGACCACGAGTGCATGTAAACCTCGATTTCTCTTTCTATTCAAATATATAGGCTTTCTAAACCATAAGATAATTACCCCATATACCCATCTGTAATATCCCATAATCCGCCAGTGCTCATAAAATTTTTCTATATTTCAATGACGCGTCTTCTCTTTTCTAGCAAACAAGTCATTTTTGCTAGCAATTTTAACGGTTTAGATATTTAATAGCAAACGTTAGCTTTGATTCATTTCAAGGAAACGTTTTCGGTCGTCTTCATTTTATCTCTTGTGTTGAGTACTAAAGTAAATATTTTACTTCTTGTCTACGTTTCATGTCACTACAAAAGTATCTACGCATTCATCTATCCTAAGCTCATAATTTACAGTTTTTGTGCTTAGGGAGAAATAAGAATTTGAACCAGGTCACTTGACATTTTGGTGCCGACATTCATGTTATATCTCTATCTATATATATCTACATACCTATATACCTTAAGGTACGTACCCTATATAAAAAAGAGTTTTATTACTCCAGAGATCTGTTACTCCCTAGAAACAAAGGGACAACTGCAGTGTACCCTAAAAGTGCATCCGGGATAAGAAAGGAGTTCAAGCAGGCGGCAGGATTCTCTCCTCATGGAAAAGGGGACAAAGACAAAGGATGAAGATGATGACATCGTGAACCGGATTGAACTGGAATTTCAGTGTAGAGAAAATAACTTTTTGGGTAGTTTTTAGAAAAATTAGAATTCGTATGTTAAAGGGTATCTATAAATTTAGTATGTAAGTTAACTGTCAGAATTTCAAGATTCTTGACTAGAAAATGTGGAAGGTCAAGAAGTCGAGTATAAAAAGGGGCTGGAAAGTTGAGCTGAGAGATCAGACGATGCTCTAGCTTTGCCAGGAATCAAGACTGATCTTTCTCTTGCTCACCTTCCCAAGTAGCCTTTAGTTTGGGGTATTGTGGGAATACCCAGAAATAGGGATTTTTACCATAAAGGCATAGTTGACTACTTAAGTACTTTTACATTTACTCATACATTTTATGCTAACATGCCTGATATGCCCACGCGTAACTTCAGCAACTTGTTCAAAATTGAAGATAAGACATTTGCGCTAGAAAATGAACCATTTATCTTTCTATGGTTTTGACCAAGGGTGGATCCAGGAAGCACAAAATACGATATCAAGTATCTTTTCGTTCCGATTGGTAAATTTACGTAATTTTAAAGAAAACTAACTGTAGTTATCCTTGCTCTACATTGAGCTTGAAAAGGATATTATGAAGTATTCAACTAAACTTAACGATGTATACCAGACTTACACAGTTAGTTTCCACTCCACTCACCACCCGAGCCATAACAACTTTACCCCTCCACTTCATTCACCCCCCGAGCCAAGAAATTTATCACCCTTCACTCCGCTTACCACTCTGCCTGATGAAATTCCTACCCCTCCACTTTCACTATACTCTACCTGTCCTCTAAAATGCGATTTTTTGCCATTTGAATTCTGAAATAGTTTCTTCCTTTATTAGAATGCAAAAAATTTTCATGTTTAAGCAGAAAATCCCTTAAAACGTAAATTAAAGAGATTTTAACAGAATTTTTTGAAAATCCTAAAAAATATTTGCTTTTCTTGTCAAATTCGCACCTCTCCATTCCACTTCCCTCGTTATCTTGGGAGTCATGAACCCCTCCACGCCACTGACTACTCACCTTAATAAAATTGTTTACCCCTCTTCTCTACTCCGCTCTGTTTCCCCAAAAACCCCGTCATTTCACGCACGGAGTGAATACTTCTCTACTGTATCCAACTATTAACCAAGAAAACTCATCAAATTCAATAACTTGTAATTTTTAATTCCCTAATTTCCACTTCCACTCCACCTTAAATACGGTGTGGGATGGGATTGTTTTCAACAACAAGGACGACAACCAACAGTCGGGAAGGAGAGTCTGTAAAAATTGAGAAGAATAAATTGGTAATTAAAGCACAGTTTAATACTAGAGATTTTCCGAAAGTGGTAGTTTTTTTAAATTCACACAGTACTTTTTAGAACATTGATTAGTCGTGGTAATTTTATAGTCACGAAGATAACTCTGACCAGTTACTGATAAATTTGTAATGTTACTAATCATAAGGGAATTCTACCTGTTTCAATGACTTGTTCATCCATATTCTAGCCTAGTCCGTCCCCCCAGTATCGTCATCCCCATGTTAAGCTGGAACTTGAATAAATGACGGGTAACTGACGCCTTCTATCACTGTCACCATAAAAATTGGAAGAACATCAGTTTTCTATAATTCATAAAGCTTGATAACGAAACAAACATGTAGCGTAAGCCATAACTAGTGCGAACATTTTGTCAGGTCAACTGTCTTTCTACATAATTTGTGTAAAATCAAGAGTTGAGCAATACAATAATTTTATAACGTACCTATTATTCCTCTTCGCGCACTCGACTTTTGTGAATCTAATCGCCCTTAAATTCAAAACTGAATTTTGAGCTTACTATTCCAATAGCACGAAATCATTTTCAATTCAACTTTTACTTTAGCACCGAAAATATTCAAGGTAACTCCTGTTAGCGGTGGTGGTGGTGCTTATCTAAAATCCTAGGAAATTTTATTGTGAGAAGGGAGAAAAACGCTACTGCCGCATGACGCAAACCTGCACCACGACACCAGTAGCAAGGCCAAATTTTCAATGAAGGCAAATATCTCTAGTCCTTGATTCCATGTCAGCAAAACCGGTATTCAATATTGGTGAGAAAAGAAAATCGTCTCCGTTCCAATTTACATTAGTAGTGCACTATGAAGATAACTGTACATCAGGGGACTGAAGGGTTCATGCAGAGACGAGAAAAGTTGAAAAATATACCGTAAATTTCTGAAAAGGGAGAGGGTCACATAATTTAACAAAATGAATAATTGATGTGTAAATTCGTACATAGTGGGCTAATTTTTGAAAGATTTTCAAAAATTTGAATATTCTTGCTTTCTAAGCTCTGCGCTTGTT
This sequence comes from Willowsia nigromaculata, assembly GCA_034700605.1. Classification (NCBI taxonomy): domain Eukaryota; kingdom Metazoa; phylum Arthropoda; class Collembola; order Entomobryomorpha; family Entomobryidae; genus Willowsia; species Willowsia nigromaculata. The sequence goes on from JAQIXX010001389.1 coordinate 4,911, forward strand.
ATACTTATTATGACAACAAATTAAAATAAGTTCCGAGAAAATTTTCTTTTTGGTTTACAAAAGACGTCAGGAAGGTATTCACACTTGTATTATTCATGTGACTTTTAATGCTAGTTGGGGATTCCATATTTCAGAGGGGGTAGAATGTTCCATCAGAATGAATTTTGAAAGTGCTTACTTGGCTTTGGTCTTAAATATTTAGACTACCAGTGCGTTTATTTGAGGTCTATTATATTCGTACTCGGTGTGTATTTGAAACTTTGTGGTATGCACAATAGGTATAAAAAAAGGTGCAGTAAGCTACCCATGTGAATGAACGGGAAGCTGAAATCCCTAGTTTGAGCTAATGAATTTGCCTGTTAAAATGTGCCTGACGAATTCTTTGAAAGGATTAGCTAGAAAGGGTTCATTTAGATTCTCTCTCACAAGCATATTATCCCCCATAAAATATACAGTAAAATATACAGTAAGTTTTCTTGCAAATAGAAAATTTCCAGTGATTTAAAATGGAGCTAATGAAAGGAAGGGGATACTCTGTGAAATACAAAGTAGAGCATGATATGTGTGTCTACCGGTGGGGATGATCGATTACCATGTAAATTTACAAAAAATGATATGTAGGCAATGGACTTGGAGATGGCAAACAAAGCAATTACTTATATCCCTATTTTCCTCTTTAGTCGGTGGATTTCCATGAAAATTTTCTCTAGTTATTAGACCCACATGATCCACAAATCTCAACCCTTCCATATATCAAATTGACTGCCAAGAGAATCATCATGATCACTCAATATTTATGTTCTGTATGTATTTTGTATTCAATTTAACACAGACTATACACATATTCTATGATTATACCATGAAGTAATCTCTAAAAAGAGTAATCTCCGAAAAACGGTTAAGCAATTGAACTTTCAGAATTTGACACATTTTATTATACACTTGTTCAAGGTGAATGACCAATATTTTGATGCAGATTGACCCTTAGTAAACCTACTTTCTTACATTCCAAACATTTTGAAAAGTTCTTCATGACTTCCTTATTCATCTATGCCGTCATCAAATGATCGGTATTCGTTTTTACTTTGCCTGCTCACCTTGAAGCCAGTTCTCCAGGTAAATGGCTCATCAATAATTTGTTAATAATCATTAAAAATTTGGAAACTGAGAGTTTCAGCTACGACAATTAATAAAAGTTGTTAAGTTATCTTATTGGCTTTGTAAACGTCGTTGACGGATTTAAATGAAAGTTATGTTACCTTTTTTAAGGCATCCTGTTGAGGTGGATTTGGAGATTCCAACTCAGCAAAACATGGAGTAACAAAGATAGCCGATGAAACTACAACCATGAAAATTAAAACGGACAAGAAATCCATTGTACTGTGTATTCAACGATAAATTTTTTTTGGGTCTATCTCCGGTTAATTTAATTTATCTCAAAAAGTATGACTGATCATCAATATCTATGTTGAGATCTACTGTATGTGGTTACCAGAGGAAAAAAAAATGAACAAAATCCTAGGTTTACGTGTTAATTGGTAAATCATTTAGCACACATTACAAATGAATAGATTCCCATCGAAATTCATATACTTACCTGAGAATTCATACAGATTCAAAACCTGTCCAAATGTATAGAACTTTAGATGATTTATTCGTTTTGCAGGCTAAATAAAAGTTTGAATCATAAAAGAGGCTGAGGTGTTGTATTTTCTAATGTATTTTCTCGTTTATGGAAAGTAAAATGTACATGGTTTTTGCTCGTGTTCCAGAAAACTGAACACGAACAATAACAATTTGATGTTTTATGTTTGCACTAATTGCAAACATGAAATATTGGTTGCTAGCATAGTTTTAATAAATTTGTCAATATCCAGGTCATTTACAAGTTTTCAATTTAAGGGACTGCTCCCGCTTGATTAACGCTGTTAGGGATATCGAGGATTTGTGTTTTAGTAAGTCCTAAAGTTAGGCATATATTTCAAAATTTATATTTTTGATTAATTTTTTTCTTCTACATCAATTCATAATTATAGGTCAACATTTACTTACTTTATTTTTCATAGAATGTTTCTATTTATCAATTGAAAACTACAATTAACTTCATATGTTTACAAACATACATATATATTGTCTTTTTGCCTATACTTGTACTGTCGATTCCTTTTTTGCCCCTGGGGTCATACCAGTTTGAAATTTCTGTGGAGTTAATGAGTTTATCAAGGTATGGTTTCCAGTCATTCCACTCATTCATTCCGCCAATGTATCATCCGACAAGTAGAAAATTTCACAGTATTTGCATAAAATCTTCAGTTCTTATTCAATTCAACATTCGTTAATTTCAATTTCATTAATCAATCTAATAATTTAACAATTTTTTTTTACTTCTTTGAACAAGTTTTGTGCTCATTGCACATTAAATCCAGACACTAAATCAATAATCAATCGTACTTTATTTGTTACGAGCTTAAAAACTTGCAAACATCGTAATGAAAATGCCATAAGAAAACTCACCTTGTAGAAACTTTACCAAGTAAATGTCCTTCTTCATGTAGTCAGTCATGAGGAACAAATGAGGAAGCTGGGAGTTTTAGCTAAAACGAGTAATGATTCAAAAATTATCTGATTACTCTTGAAACTTTAATTAGCATCATGAGTTACCTTTGCTAGAGCATCCGTTTGTGCTGGGTTTAGAGATTCCAACTCAACAAAATTTAGGGCAGCCCCAAAAACCACTGAAACTAATGGCGTTGTCCTGAGTATTCACCGATAAAACTTTTTAGGTGTATCACACGTGGGTTAAGTTTACCTGTCAATTTATGACTGATCATCAATTTCTAAGCGCAGGCCCAATTTATGTGGTTGTCGGGAGGAGCAAAAATGGAATAAATTTCTGTTTTGAGCGTAAAAACTCTGTAAAGTCTACATATAAATGAACATAACACATAATCTGGTAATTGTTTGTAGTCTGGAGTAACGCAAAAATCTGCAACTTATGTTCGGCAAATGAAAACAAGTTTTTATGATGGTTGGTTAATTTTTCTAGCAATTAATGAAAAAAATTCCATATAGGAGGCTAAGATATTGTATTTTGATGGTTATTTCCTCCGTTTATAATAATGAGCAGATGATAATAGTCATAAATGTTTTCGCTCGGGTTACGAGTTTCATAAAAAATGTACTGGGAAATTACAAGTTGTTTTGTACATGCCCACTACATCGCAAATCTCAAACACGAAACGATTGGTAGTAACGTCACTGTAGTCAATCAATTTTATTTTGCAAAATTTATAAGTTAAATATCGAGAACATTTTAACACTACTGCATTTTGTAATATTGTTTGTTATAACTAATTTAATAGTTTAAAATGTAATGTAATTTAAAAATACAGTATAATGTGTTTTTCCCTGTTGCAAAGTATCAGGCCTTTCTGGTGAAGCGTTTGAGGGAAATCTTTGTTTTACTAATTTTTTAAGTTTTCGGCGTATTTCAGGCATTCAAACGATTGATTTTTTGACATCTCTCAAAAATCCATAATTCAATCATATACCAAGCTAATTGAGACATTATGAAAAATTGAGGCAAAATGTGTTTTCCTTTCCAAAAAATAATATTTATATTGAATTTTTTTGAAATAATTATAAGACACTCCCTTTCCTTAGAATCCACTTACATAAATACTTTTCGTATAACAATTAATAATACTGGTTTAAAACTATATTTACAAACAAAATGTTTAGCTAAAAATACACATAATAATACGTAACATGCTAACAACTTGTATTTCACGTTTTCATACAAAAAGTCATAGACTTAATTAAATTTACTAATTTGTTTAAATTAGTAACAAATATTCCAAACATCAAAAACAAGGCTTTTACAAAACCTTTTTTGGACCACCAATTAGCAGCAATTAGTTTGATAATATTAACCTAAAAGCAACGCACTCATATTAAAATCATGTACTACAGTGGAGTCTCTTTATAATTGCCTTCGTTATAGTGGCACCTCGTTATAATTGCTGGCTTTTTTGAGACCCTTCGTAATATAATGCCTTGTTAAAACGTCTCTTTATAATTGCAACTCTCTATAATTGCCGGTTTTTGTCTTCCCGTTGGGGTGCAATTATAAAGAGACTCCACTGTATTACTGGATTCAAATGTTTATCTCCCGCACCAACATTGCTTTCTCAAGAATACTAATTATTTGTTTTAATATTTCCATTTGTTCCTCCTTTCCATTTACTTCCTCCCGAAAAAGGATGTCAAATACTTTAGATCTTGCTAGATCTAATGGTGTTTGCCCTGTGCAATCTCTCTGTGTTGCGTCACATCCATTTAAAACCAGATACTCAACAATTTCTTTTTTCTTGTTGATAGGATAACACCAATTTTTACATATATCACCATGAAGGGGATTCGAATTTAGCTCATTTGAGACTCTCGCATTGGCACCATGTTCCAACAAAGTTTTTAAGATGTTAATGTTATTGTGGCCAACGGCATTCAAGAACAATGTATTCCCGTAATTGTCTGGGTTATTGATTTCTATTCCCGGGGTTTTCAAAAGTTTCCTCAATGTTTCTTCTTTAATTTCTCCTCTACTTAATGCCAAGTGCAAAATATTCTCTCCTATGTTTTTTGCTGAGAGTAGTTTTCTGTCACTTGTATGTCTCATTATAAATTTAAACAGTTCGTCAAAATCCTCCCCAGTCATTGTAGACGCAGCCTTATGAATAACTGTGTTACAGTCTTCATCAGTAATTCTAATGTTAGCACCAAGTTTCACTAAAGCTTTTATAAGATTCAAATTTCCATGTGCCAGGAGTAAAAGAGTGCTTCCTTTTTTATCCATAGCATCTACGTCTAGACTTGAATCTTGAAATAATGTCTCTATTGTTTTAGTTTTTACCATCAACTTATTTTCAATTCGAACATGAAGGGGCGTTTGTCCATCCTTATTTTGGTGCTCAAATGCTTCCATGCCATTTTTAAGACCCAACACAAACTTAACAAAATCATCAAATCTGTATTCATCTGATAATGATCTGGCTGTTTGATGAAAAATATTTTCGTTTTTGTTGTCAATAGCTAGTACATTAGCACCATTTTTTAAAAATAATTTTACCACTTCTAAACCGTCGTCTTCATATCTAGGAAAATGGAACACGTAAAGTAACGGGGTTATGTTTTTGCTATCCTGTTGGTTAACAGATAATCCAAGAGATAATAAATATTCAGTTGTATTTTCGTCTGCAAACTCTGCAGCAATGTGAAGTAAACCTGGTCCACAGTCACAAAATTCAGTATAATTGTAGCCTGGTCTGTAACTAAGAAGCAGCTTTAAAATTTCAGCATTATGTCTGTGCTGTACCGCAGTCATTACCAAGTCAGAACAATAACGTTCCTCAGTACCATCATCGATGCTTCCAGGAATATTCAGTATTAACTCGACAGTTTCTGAAGATAATTCTCCACTCTCCTGCAAAATAAATTTTAAGGGATATTGCCACAAAGAATCGTTTCTTTTGAACAGAAATGATGCTTTACAAGTGTTAATGAGAAAGCAACAAAAGTCATGAAAATTATCTGCTGACATATACGACGCTGTATGGTGGACAATGTTCGCTTTATCTGAAATTTGCATTTTTAAATCTGCTCCTTTCTCTACAAAAAGTTTGATAAGTTCTATATGGATACGGCTTGAATAACACAATTCTGTTATCCCTCTTTTAAAATTACTGGCTGGAGCGGGATCATTTGTCCATCTCATTAATAAAAATTTACATATGTTAATTTTTGTTTTCAAGTCTGCAGTGTCGCTTCCATTTGTAAATCCAGCGCATGAGGAAAGTAAGGTTTCATAGTCATATGAGAACTTATCAATAAGATATTCAACCAATTCGTAGTCTCCTACATGTAATGACAATTTTAGCGGGCACAATAGTGTGTTTTCTAGTCTCTTCCAAATCTCGTTTTCATCCCAATGCAAACAAGTTTTTACAAAGAAGAGAAAATCTTTCATTGTTTCAACACAGGATAAATAAGAAATCATCACAACGAGCTGGTGTACTGGTGTACCGAATATATAATCAGGGCTGATTTTTTTAGAAGTAGTTAAAAGTTGAATACTTGACATGTATGACTTAAAATCTAAAAGCCATGTTTCACTCATAACTTTCATTATATCTATAAGGAATCGAAATAACTGTATATGGTTGTTACAAACACATGCATTTAGAATAAAAAACGCTTTCCATGGTTCCAAATGAGCTAAAAATAATTCTGCGGAAGTCTTAGAAACAGAGCGAGATTTGCAGGAAGTCACGTGGGCATTTACATGGTACAAAATTACGGGATGTTTCCATGTTAAACATATAAAATCGGAATGTGGCGGGTGGCTTGCGTACTTACTGTAGTTTGAGGTCACCGTTGACAAAATTTCGTTTGCTATGATGTTAAAGTTATTATAGAATACTGCTGTTGAATAAGTCCTTCCAGTTAGCTCGTTGATCAAGATGTCTCCAAAACATTCTGCAACTAAGTACTCAGCAAATGTACGATGTACAAAATACGATGAATGGGTTTCATGACTTACGTCATTTGATAAAATACCAAGCGAGTAAATATTTATTTTGGGGTCAAGCGGACTCAAGAACTCTAAATTATCGAGTTTTTTAGCAATTTCGGGACATATTAGTTCGAGAGCCTTCCAAATATGAAATGTTTTTACTTGTTGGGCTGTTTCTTGGTCACATGAAGTTTCAAATCGCAAACGGAAGAATTCTTTGTACATTTTGTAGAGCGATGTTGGCTTTATTGCAGGGGCCTCTTGCTGTCGTCTTGGATCCGAGTAGAGTTTCGCGTCATTGGAATAAATCTCAGCAAAAAGAAAAGTTTGAAGTGGTTTACCCATTATGTCGAGATCATTAGAGTTCAATGTGGACCTCGTTTCTTGGAGACAAAAGTTAGTGAATTTCAATAGTTTTGATTCAACAGCATTCGAATGTTTTTGGTTCCAGGATTGTACAAGAAAATCGACCTGGTTTTCTTCCGAAAACGGAAGTATGTCATATGAAATTGCACTTAGGGTAACTTCTAATTCTTGGCGCATATGTGGTCTTGCTGTGACGTAAACTTTGGTAATAGCGTCTGGTTCTAAGATAGCCTTTAGGAAAGATTTTGTCCAGTTCAAATCCTCTTCCAGGACTTCATCAAACCCATCACAAAATAACTCCAGATTTAATTGGTTGGTTGTTAAAGCATACAGTAGTATGTGTAGTGATAAATCAGATGGTGATAAATACTTCAAAACTGCGTTTAATGGTTCTAAAGTGTCATTATTTCCTTGTGTGAATGGTCTTACATGTTTGATGAATTTAGCGAGAGACAGGAAGGCAATAATGCTTTGGGAGCTTTGAAGGTCACATTTATGTGCAATATTTGCTAAAAGCCAGGACTTGCCCATTCCGGGTGTATCACAAATGCAAACTGTCTTTGTGGTAGAAGAGTTGGAAATTCTCTCAAGAAATCTGTCTTCTGATATGTAATCTTTTTGATGATTAAGATCATCAGGAGACCTTGAAGATGTTATTAGGCCACCTGTTGAGTCTTCCAATAGGAAACAATCCTTTCCATCTTCATTCTCGACGCTAATTAGATGAATTGGGTTTTGTGCCATTTTCTTCAATTCACACCAGTCCTCTTCATATTCAAGAAGAATAAATTGAGATGTTAACTCTGCCAATGGCAATTGTTTAGTGGATGTTGAAGTTGTGTTTGGCTGTACTATGTTGCTCAGCTTTGCTCGTGTCACTAATTTGAATACGAATATGTCTTTGCGATTTTCATAAAATACTTTTGATGTTACCTTTAGACGATTGGAGATGAACCTTGGAATGTAAATTTTTGGTGGCTTTGGAATGGTTTCAGTTATGAGCAAAAATTCTTTTTCGTGAGTCACAAAAAGTTCAATATAGTCTTGTTGACATTGCTCGTCCTCCAAAATACGTTCTAGATCTTTAGCGTTGATGTTCATAAAAATATCATTTATCTTTTTCCATGATCCTTTAAACTCAACTTTAGTCGATAGAATGCGATCGTAATCCACTGGTAGTTTGCAGAGTTGTAAAACATTTTTTACTTGATTGGCTCGAAACCCAGCCATCAGAATCTTAAGTGCTCCAGTTTGTCTGCATTCGAATAATGCTTTCACCAATTCCACATAAGCGTTTGTTCTAGTTCGAAGAATTTCATAAAGCTTTGATGATTTGTCTCCATTGCCACTATATGTCTGTAAACAAATAATGACACATGAATAGCTTCACTCACAATATCAATATCATGCAACGATTTAAAACTCATATTCTCCCGTTATGGCATTTCATATCATTTATCTGATTCTTTTGTAAAGTACAGATTTATATGATATTTGAATAAAAACAAAACTGGAGCTGATAGCAGTTGGATGGAGATAAGATACATGGGATTGGTGAACGATGAACACTTGTGTTTAATTCCTCGAGCTTTCATGTTTCAGCAAGCATATATTATTATCATATAATATTGGCAAATTTTCACTCCTCGCTCTTTTTGCAGGATTTTCTTTCTTAAAATACTCACTGTATCTCTTTCGAAAGAAAACCCCCTAATTTGTTTGCATCTTGTCGTGCTTTAGAAGATAAGTGAGTGTTTTTTACAAAATTGTGTCTAAATTAGTAAATGTAAACAGGTAATATGGAAACGTAGGCAAGTCGTTTGGTGCTGCATGTGGATAGGAAGAACTACAATTGTGATGTAAGCATTTATGGAGTTCATGTGCACCCAGAATTTGCACTACAACATCCAATCTTTGGTAACATACGCCTCAAACTCACTAAACATTTTCTGGTCCACATTAATACAATTGCTTACTAGAATACTTTACATCACAATTAGTGTCAACTAAATTTTGCAATCGATTAGTAAGACATATTATGTAGACATGTTAGAATCCAGGCCAGCTTTAAGCGTTGAATGAGCAACTATTGATTCAATTGAAAAACTAATCGAGACTGGCAAATGCATACAAGTGTAGAGAATAAATGTCTGTATGTGATTTTGATTAGGTATATAGGAAGTTAAAGATGTAACTTAACAATAATACTTTATTAATCAGTGGAATCATTATTGTAATACTCTGCATGAAATATCCACGTTCTGCAAAACTACTCAAGTATCTTCTAAAACTCATCTAGATGCAAACTAATTAGTATTTATTTTCTAAAGACATAATTTGACCGGCTTTGGAGATATTTTGATGCTTTTAAGACGGAAGAAAATTACAACCCATATTATGCATTTTTCTGAAAAAAATATATATGATTGAAATGTTTTCCTTACCAAGATGTTACGATCCACCTGATGTAACACACCATTAGCTAGAAGGTGGCTCTCCAATAGGGAATTGCAAATGGTCAATTCTTGTAATTCCACTAGATTTTTCCTTACATGATCTCTCTGCCAGGCTTCCATGGTGAAAAGATTATGTTACTCAAAACTTTAAATGGGTAGCCGTATCCTCAATAGATGAAAACAAAAATTCCAAATTTATCTCGAAATTTGACATGTAATCATGATTAACGCATATTTGGATATCAGCTGTATCATAAATCCATATATTCAGACACACTCCAGGCGTTCACTTGTTGTGATTTTTAATGTGTGAACATGACTAGATGACACTTACTTACCTGGTTTTATTAAGCAAACTTTGGGAAAATCCAAACTCAACTGACTTGTCTACAAAATCCTTGCAAATTAAATAACTTGGATCCCTTATTCACGTGTCCTAATTCCGCACAAAATTGCAGATTTGTAATTGCATCCAAAAATTAGAAGCCAATATATTTGCATGAAAATATTGTTGAATGGTAGTTAAATTTAAATACAAATGAAGTACATTTCTTTAAAAGTACGTCAAATAGTCAGCAAAAAACATTGTTTCTGGTTTCTTTTAAACAGTAGAATTTAAATAACACTAAATCATTTGTTTTTCAGGTTTTCAGGATGTTTAAATAAACGTAGGTAACACTACCCGTATTGAAGGTTTTACGCTACTGGCACACCTGGATATCAAAGTCATAATTTTTACTGAGATACGGTGGACAAAAGTTATTATCTGAACAAGATAAAACTGAATACAAAAATTTATATGAACATTTTACATTTTATGAACAATAAGCTGTAATTTTAGACAATGATTTTAATTACTAATATTTGCATCACAGCCTTACCCACAGCAGAATAAAATTTAAGTGTTAACAACCTATATGGAAGGATTTACATGTATTTTACAGTTGAATTCATGCAATTTTGCTGGATGAAGTGTTATTTTCCGCACAAATCACGTCATAATTCAGGTTGTATGTACTAAAATTTATTTGTGAAGGCATCAGTAAGAGTTTTTGGTTCCATTCTGTTTAAATCGGTCATCAAATGCCATTTTTAGCAATTCTTATCCTTATCCTGATATGTCTGTTTTGTCAAAGTAAGTTTTTACTAGAAAGAAAAACGAAGAAAAATAATGGATCCGTTTATGCGGCGTTAGCTCTCTACGGAAATTAGTAAAAAATTGTTTGTTTCTACTCTAGATTTGCAACCAATGTCCAAGGTTATTTATAAAAGAATTAAGGGACAACTTGCGATGATCAAAGCTACACGAATTAGTTGGACAATAACTGTAAGTATTGCTTGAAATTTTAGTAGAAAAATAGAAAACTAGTTATGCTTATCACGCGACAAGTATACTACTAAATTCGAGTAATGAGCATTTCCTGTTTACCTTTAGTTTATAAGCAATTACGGTAAATTTTCAGACAATATTGGGGTGCAAAATACATCTAAAGCCAAACGTTCAATAGCATCACAAAATTATTGAAATACTTTATCTTCTAACATTGATATTCCATGAAAGACCTTGCAAATGATGAGTGGGAAATAAATCTGCTTTAAATATCAAAAAATGATTCGTATTGATTTATTTTGCAAACTTATAGTTTTTCCGTTAAAAGGACTTTTATTTTTGTTCGTGTATTTTACTACACATACATTTTGTGATGTAATGATTTCACCTTTCGTTGACATATCACATAATTATTGCTATGTGTAGCTGTTAATGCTTCATAGTCTAATAACAGGGAAACTATTGGTTTTGCTTATTTAAGTGAACAGAGTTACATTTCCATTATGCGGACATTTGGTAATTACTGGGAACACTCTGAATACTACTGCTTGATTTCGTCTTAAGGTTTTATGCAGTGTCTAAGAGTTTGCACTACTTTCAACCCATGAACTTTCTGCTTAAGAGGAAGTGAGACTTCGGACCAGGTCACTTGACATTGTTGGTGATTTTTATTGTTGGCCTCACCAAATGTTTAAAGTGCTCCTTGAAATTTTAGTAAGGACATTATGCTTAACACGCGACAAGTATACTATTATTACCTTTGAGCAATGAGCAACGCAACAATGAGCCCTTCTACTTTATATTGAGCTTAAAAGTACTTATTTAGAGTATTCTAACAATAATTGGGTGTAATTTACATTTTTAACCACTAACAAGATTTGTTATTTGCGATTGGAGATTTTTCTCGAAACAACCGCTAAAATGGCTTAGCCAAATTTCAATTAAGGCAAAAGCCTCCATTCACTTAATTTCATATCAGCAGAAAGGCTATTTATCCTGAAAGTAAATGAGAAGGGAAAGTTTTCTCAGTTACAATTTACATTGATAATGCATCAAAAAATAATTTATCTATCAGAGATCAATGATTTTTTTACAAAGTGTAGCAAAGTGAAACTATACGCATTCTAAGTGACTAAAAAGATGTAGGGTTTATAATCGGTTTAACGAAGCAAAATTCTCTTTATGTTGGGGCTTATTACGTAAGTTAAAACATTAAGAAGAAAGCAAGCAGAAAATGTCATATGTAATATTCCTATTCAGTTGTCGGAATTGCGGTTAATGAGAGAAGAGGCTTCTGCTTAAGAAAACAAGATGTCATATTAACATTCAATAGTGGTTATGCTTTTTTACATGTGTGCTTGGGCTGACGAGATTATTTCAAATCTCTAAAATTTGCAGTAGGGTAGGAATTTGGAAGTTTCCGGTGTGCACAACAAATTTAAAACGGCGCAGGTCGCATCCCGAACGACTTAATAAATCGAATTGTGAAACACTCAACTTTCTTAATTCAAAAACGACATTGAGGCTATCTGTAATCATCGTTAACGATTAATATTTAAATCATGAAGTTTCGTAGTTGATTTTACACTGAACAAATTATGTAGTTCCATAACAATGTATCAGTGAATTTAAAAAGAAATTTTCCCGAAATAATAAGAAGTAAGATGATACATTTATGGATTAATTCCTTATCTTGCCCCTGGGATCATACCAATCTGAAATTTCTGTTGGATCGATGAGTCTATCCAGGTAGGGTTTCCACTCATTCTTGTTCGTTCCAAAAACCTTGACTGCAGCCCGGGTTTGGGGGCTCATCAAAGGTCGCACTGCATTCAGAATAATTTCGAATGATGCTGGGGCTATTTGAAAATTGAAAAATTTCTTTTTAAATATTTACAAGAAAAATGCGCGTGCATACATACATAATATATTTATCTTTCACTTACTGTTAATAAGAATTGCACGGTAACCCACTTTTGGCCAGTATTTTTCATATTCACTGACAAATCTCAAGTATAGCGGCAAACCTAAAATATTTTCAACACAAAACCTTATCACAAAATTTAATTAAAAAAGATGAAATTGGTCACAGTTTCATACGCGTTTTCACATACACAATGGGCATCCCTGATTAATCACATTAAACCCATCCATGTAAAGTAGCAAAACAAACTGTGTAACATTTTTCCCCTCTGCTTGAGCCTGACGAACCCTAATTGTAGCTTGTTCAACATTATTTAGAGCATAATCTGTCAAGTGTCTTAAATTTCCCCGTATTGCAGCAGCCCGGATATTCCAGTCTCCGAAAAAGGCTTCAGCAACTACAATTCCAGATTGAAATGATTTTTTTTTAAATTAAAAAGAATCAATAGGCATTTTGTGAATAAACTGATTCATCTCTCACCAGGTCTTCCTTCTCGATCCCACCCGTCATGATATGCTAGATATTCACCTTTCCTTTTAAAGTCTGCAAAGAACCTGGGATCCGACCATTTGTCAACTCTGTTTCGTTGTCGCCATTTTATATTCTGTGAAATCCAACATTTTGGAGTGCAACTATTAGTATTTAAAATGAAACTTAAGTCAAATAAAATAATCTATGAATGACTTTTACTTCTCTCAACAAGTCCTCTGCTCTTCGTGGATTAAACCCAGTCGCTAAGTGAACAACCAATTACATAATATTTATGTGATTCATAAAAAAATTGTAAATGATTTACAAAAAATAATGCACACCTTGGAGGAATTTTACTAGGTAAATATCCTCTTTCATGTAGTCATGTGGGACTATTGAGGAAACTGAGAGTTTCAGCTGAAACAAATAATGATTGAAACTTTATCGAATTATTTTTTAAACTTTAAATAGCAGATTTAAATGAGTGTTCTACTTAACCTTTGCGAGAGCATCCTTTTGTGCTGGGTTAAGAGATTCCAACTCAACAAAATTTGGAGTAGCACCAAGAGCCACTGAAACTAATACTGTGAATGTTAAAACAGAGAAGGTATGCATTGTCCTGATTATTCACCGATAAATCTTTCTCTTGTTTATTAAGTTTATCTGTCAAATTATGACTGATCATCTTTTTCTAAGCTCAGAGCTAATATATGTGATCTGGAGGAGGAAAAATGGAATAAAGTTTTGTTTTGAGTGTAAAAACATTGTAAACTCTATTATTACGCATTGTAAATTCATGGAATCGAGTATAGATTTACATATAAACGAACATAACACATAATCTGCTCGTATTTCTTGCAGTCTGGAGTAACGCTGAAATCTGCAACTTATGATTGACACATAAAACCGGTTTTTATGATGGTTGATTTATTTTTCTCGCAATAAATGAAAAACAGATTCCGTGAAGGAGGCAAAGATATTGTATTTTTGTATGTATTTCCTTCGTTTGTGAAAAAAGCAGGTAATAAAAGCCAAAAATGTTTTTGATCGAGTTCCATAAACACTGTACTTGGAAAATTACAGATTGTTTTTTAAATATCCGTACTACATACATGGCAAACATGAAATACTTGGTAGTCACGTCATTGAAGCCAATTTGCGCAATTTACAAATTACATGTCGGAAGCAATTTTACATATGTGCATATAATTGCATATAATTCTTTTTGCATCTGTTATGAATATACTATACTCAAATTATTATTCTGAAGAAATTGAGGAAATTTGGAAAGAAAAAAGTTAAGATAGGCGATAGATTATGCTTAAAAATATAGACACACTCATAGGTTACCAGGTACAATGGTGAATGCAGTTGTTTGTTAACAAATTGTTACGTAAAACATATTTTATTTCAATTACAATAAAAATGCTACTTCTCTTTACATTTTATTGCTTTACAATCTATAGGTGTATGAACCGTGTATACACAATTAGTTTCTTCATAAGGAAAATGAGAAATAAATTTTTTGCTGCTCTTCCTTTGTATTTTTTTCCTGCAAGTTCATCGTTGAATGATTGATCGTCAGGTATGATAAAATGGCAACGTTATGCAAGCACATTAATTTTTTATTCATGTTTCGTCTATTTCATATTCATATCTATATAGGATCCTTCCATCATTTTAAAGTTTTGAGTAAAAGTAGGTAACTTTTTAAAAGGACTAGTAACTTTTATGCGCAATCTTGCTTAGATCAACGACCAGAAGGTCACCCTGAATCATTTTAATATTTAAAAACTTGTATTTTACTTTTTTTTAGGTCATTTAAAGATAAGACAATTTGTATAACGAAAATTATATATGAACACATAAGGCAAAGAGTGAGAGCAAAATGATACTATCTCTTTAAAATTGAATTAAATTCTTTAATTTTTTAAATATATATTAAAACCAAATGTTGGACAAAAACAAGCAGAAGCTTAAGAAATTTCAAAAACTATCTTTTCGAAGAGAATACGAGTTACGATCCGATAAAAATTTCACGCTGGCTTACACTTTACATCTAAGTGATCACTCAAATGCAGAAAAATTCTCACGCTTTAAATGGAGTGACGATAGCACATGATATTACAAATTGTGTATAGCAAGAACTACCTCACTTGAAAATGAATAGGATAAGATAGCAAATGACGGAATAACTAAACATGATTTGAACAGGTTTGAACATATATTTTATTTAGGTGAATGAATTTTGTCAGAAACTTTCATGAAAATTATGGCACTGAACACATGTTTTTTATGAAGATTAATTTTAACAAATTTTATTTAGAAAATATTGTTTATGGTTAAATTTTCACTCTCTTACAAAATGGCACATTAATTAAACATTTAAAAATGGCGTTTCAATTTTGTGTATTGCGTCTTAAGCTATTATATAATTGCGAACAATATTACCTGAATTGTCCCATATTACAGTTACAAAATATTAGAGAGAAAATCAACAGTTCATTACTTATTCCGAAACTGATTATAAAGTATAATAAGCGTTCCAGTAAGTTGGTTTAAGTAATATGTAGTTTATAAATAGTAGTAATTCTATAAAAGTTTACAATAATTGTTAATAACTTTCTCCATTCTTTGCAACAACTTTTAACGTAAAATGTATAATCACCAAAATATCTTCCTAAACCAAAATATAATCCTGTACTTAATTATCTACGATGGTAGAAAATAAATTTTCGAATATGGATGATGATTCATAGCACGATCATTTCAACATAACATCATCGAATGCACCACAGATTTAACGTTCAATTCACCAATTTACTTGATAAGGTGTAGCATAATTGATATGATTCCTTTCCTGATATGAGATCCAAATGTCAAGCATACAATGAACAGAAAAATTGAGAAAAACATCAATTCTTGTAGCCTCAATATTTTTCAGATTCCCTCCTCCTAGTTTTGCTATAGGAATAGGTAGCTCACGAAACAATTCTTAGAATAGCAGATGAACTCACTGAAAGAGGGAAATGTGAAACCAATTATCTTGATTGGTTTAATTTTAAAATATATAATGTCTAGATATATGTTGAATATATACGTAAATGTTTCTAAGTAATGTACAATGTTCAATTGTCCCTCCACATTGCCTTATGTAATTCCGTCACTATAAAAACCCTATATTGGTAATAATAAAGCAGTCAAATTGCTGCCCAACTCACAACCGATCATCATATTGCACTATAAGCTCAATTATGCTGACACATGCATGCATAAAGGCTTTGTTGCGTTATTAAATTTTTAAAACTATACAGTAATTTTCGCTTGTAGTTTGTTACGTATACTTATAAAATATGCTTTGTTAAAGGTATATAATTTAAATATTATTTTATCTTGAGTACCTATGTACCCTTTTTCTAAATAAGGGAAATTTTGTTGTGAGATATTTTTATCTGCTACAAAAGTGCACACACAAACTGCTGTGTGTGATGCAATATTATGCAGGTTATTATGAAGGAAGGGTAAAAAAGTCAAAGGAATGGGAGCATTGAAACGCTCTCTCTTCTTAGAAAAACGTGTCGGTAGTGAATGTAGCAAAGGGGTAGCAGAGACGACATCGCTGGAAACTGGATTCAACTGCATATAAAAAGGGACTGATCACCAGAGGAGTGTACCAACTTAACCGTTGCGAACAGGTCGGTGTTAGACCAGATTTTTTCCAATTCTTTAGTTTCTCTGAGTAGCTATTTTTAAATCAACCTTTCAAGTAGAGTAGAAGTAAGCTTTTTGCCATATTTGTGTTAGTGGCATAGATTCGTTAACAATTTTCTTTATAATTAGAAAGTGGCAATTAATGCCTCTATCAGTTGTGAATCTTCTCCTTAGGTTAATTTTATAATAAAAATTCACGTAAATGCTATTTAAATCGAGTTTTTTGATTTTCCATCATTTTCCTTTCAGAAAGTTTCAAAACACACGCACAGATTTTTTTAAAAAAAAGTTTATTTCTCACGTTCCCATTTCACCCAACAATCAAAATAAAAACAGTCTGACTGTCTGTAGTTACCCTAACTTACCAGATTATTAAGAATAACATAACTAGAGTTGTTTTTAGAGTACTCCAGATAAAGTATGGAAAACGTTAGCTTTAATACATTGAAAGGAAACGTGTTCCGTCGTTTTCATTTTGTCGCGTATGTTGGGTTCCAATGTAAATATTTTATTTCTCGTGTATGATTCAGGCCACCACAAAAGTACTTACGCATTCAATAACTCAAAATTCATAATTTACAGTTTTGTGTGTTTAGGGTGAAACAAATATTTGAACCAGCTCACTTGACATTATGGTGCCGACTTTCATTGTTGGGCTTACAAAATGTTAAAATGCTGCTTAAGGTAAATTAAGGAACGAGATAAATTCCATAGCGTCATTTTGAGATGGGTGAGTGCACCTGGGGAAGGAGGTGCTCTCCGCAACTGCCGTACTTCATTTAATAGAGCACCAAAATTGATGAAATTTTGGAGAAACATTAAAAAGATATGGGAGAATACATATTATGACTTATATGGTCATTTAATGAATAGTAGCCAGATTTATAACAGTGTCAAATGGAGCCAACCCATCCATTTTCCCAGTTCCATGAATTATTTCATTTGCCTCTTAACAGCAACTTACTCTGCATCTAAATGAATTCTCTATAAACGTAGTTTAGAATGTGGTCTTTTCAATTCATATTCAATACAAATTTTTTACTCGATATCTTTCCCCACCTGGCTGCAGCAGAGTGACCCACCCCATCCGTATTGCTGAAAAAGTCTCTGTTCTCGCTTTCCACCGGTTACGTTGCTCAGGATATTCAAATAGTGACAACAAGAATTTTTATTATTATTGTCACTATTTTGAAAACTGAGCAGTGATTGCAGTGTTATTTGGCTAGAAAATAAATAAAATGTATCGAAAAAACTTCTAAATATTTTCCATTACTTGTTATTATGCTGTAGCTTTCAGTTGTCAGGTCGAAATTATTCAAGCAATTTTTGTTCGAAATATTTTTTTAATGTCTCCCTTAATAACTTTAGTAAAAAAATAAAACTTATTTATAAAATGCCAGTGTTAGCGTCGAACATTTTACACTAACATTTCTGACAGGCCTACTAGTCATTTCAGCAACTTGTTCACATTTGAAGGTACGGCATATGAGCCGGAAAATTAACCATTTATCATTTTATAGTTTTAATTAGAAGTTAAACCAGGAACACGTCACAAGTTATTGTTCATTTATGTAGTATTTTAGGAATTTAACGATGATTATCATTTTACAATTTTACACGACAACAAACTATTTCGTTATTACTTAAAATGTTGTGTTCAAGTTTATGACTTTTTGCAACATCAACCTTGAACCTTACTATTATGAAGAGATATCTTCATCTTCATGATTATTATACAATAAGCAATACGTCTTTATTCTTACATTATATTATCATGCAATTGAAATGGAGTATAAAAAGATGCAGTAGCCCATTACTCGGCAGCTAGTCATGTCACTGACTCTCCTGTGATGCCGACCACCTAGGATGACTAAATAAAGCCAACCTTATGTTTATACCCAACAAACCGGCCTGCCTCAATCATATTCCTTTTTCATCTCGTATCATCATAGATGTATAATTCCATATAGAACACATCAAAAATATAAACGCTTGCGCTCTACATTGAGCCCATTGACAAAAGTCCCTGATTTCCCATCAAAAATCCCTGATGAGCAAAACAACGTCTCCGCCGAAAATATCCTGTTTTTTTGGAGCAGTGCTCCCCAAACTGGTGGTGGATCCCTGATGATCCCCCAATCCCTGGTCACGAAAAAAACTGGGAGCACCGCTTCCGTGCTCCGTAAGAATTTCCATGTCCGGAAATACTTAACTAATCTTAAGACTATTCACAAAAATATGCAATGCAAAGAAATCATTCCAATGCATTATAAATTTAACAGAAGTAGATGCATTTCTAATTTGTAGGATCTTTATATCGTTAAGTTTCTTCCTTAAACTAATTGCAGAATAGGTCTATCCATGCACAGTAAACTGAAGGTATTTTTTTATTTAGTCGCACACATATTCGCGCACCATCTCATTGTCCAAGCTACCAGAAGTTTTCCTGGACAATATGCTTTGGCAGCCGCTCATGCAGCTAGTGGAGCACCATCATCAGGTCGTACCTCACATAAAAGTACCACCAGCATCCCCTGATCTGACTTGGCCAGTCATAACTGAAACATTGCAGCATGCATTCCGAAATACCGCAGATAAAGATGTTTGCGAAAGAAAGCCTAATGCATGTACTCAAAAAATTAACGATTCCGCAGAAGTATTTTGTATATGCAGTGCTAGATCTGATCAACGATTACAAGGTCAAAGTCTGCCAAGACTGTCCTAAAAATCCTGTTTTCTGCTTTAACTCCTTTCTACTGAATTCTATGAGGTTAGAGAAAAGGTGAAATCTAGCCTAAATAGGTAACTAGTCAACACCTTTTTTAAAGAGTTAATGTTAACGTTTCTACATTGTACCCTAACATTCCTTAATCAGGAATCCTGATTTGTCAACTTTCACTTTAGCAACTTGAAGATGGAAAGTAATTGATTTGACGTAGAATATGAACTGTCCAGTGTTTTATGGTTTTGATTTCAGGGTGAACCAGGAACATGTCACAAATTGGTGCCGATTATCTTGTCGTACCAACTATAGTACATTTATGTATTACTATGGAAAACTAACTGCGATTATTGTTTTACGGTTTGTGAACTAACTTTTCAGCAAAAATAATCATTTTGCTCTACATTGAGCTTAGAAACGATTTTTGAAGTACTTAACTAAGTATGACGATCATCAAAAACACACAATGTTAGCATTAGCAATGAGACTTCAGCAAATCTGTACTTGCGATTTTCACATTGCTCGTGCGAGTGTTGCTTTACGGTGTCATCATGTGGCAGCAGTCCTGAGAGATAGCCTGAAAAAAAATATAAAATTATAGTCCAGGTTGATAGTATAGCCTTCCCAAATATGATGGAGTTTCCTAATCTATTCTACACGCTTTTAGTAAATTGATTTCGCATGGAGTATTGCTACAAAGGTAATCTTGATCATATATCGGTTAATCTGTACCAATTATAAAAAATTTTACCTGCTTGAAATCCACATTCATCCATTTTCTAGCGTTATCCGTCCGACTACCACTGTCATTCTCATTTTAAGCATAAGGTAACTGTAGTCTTCATATACAATCGACACTGAAAATTTGAGAGGTCACCCATCTTTTTATGAATTAGACAATTTGATAACTAAAGGAACGCCCAGTGTAAAAATGCACTGCCACATCGTAACATAGTAAACAGTCCTTACTATCATTTCAGATGATTTGTGTAAAACTAATAGTTGAGCAGCACAAAAATTACTTGTTAACACTTACCAATGCTTTCCACTCATGAAAAGAGCATTGCCCTGAGCTTTTTAAAACTATAAAGTTAAGGCTCCTTAAATACAAAACTGATATGTGAGTTGAATATTTCAGTACAACTTATAATTTTATTGTTAACTTTTAATTAAATACTTCAGCACTGAAAAATTTTCACGTTGACTTTAATTCGTGGTGATTATCTCAAGTCTTAGAGAATTTTGTCGCGAGAAGGAGGAAACCCACAACTGCCACATGGTTTCAACCATCACCCACCACCGCACCAGCAGCAATGCCAAACTCCAATCAAGACAAATATCCAAATTCCATCATTCTATACCATTCTATAAAAGCTATTCATTATGAGGAAGAAAGGACATCGTCTCTGTTCCAATTTACATTAGTAGTGCACCATGAAGATAACTGTACATTAAGTGTGTGAAGGGTCTATGCAGAGAAAATAAAAGTTGAACAATATACCGTAAATCTCTGAAAAGAGAGACGTCACATAAAGGGATTTCGTGATAATGATGTGTTACGTCGGTATTCACGCTTGTGTAGTTCATGAGAGCTTTAATGCTGGTTGGGGAATCTATATTTCAGAGGATGCAAGCCGATCTATTAGGATGAATTTTGCAAGTGCTTAATTGGCTTTGGTCTTAAATATGTAGAAGCTGGTGTGATTATTTGAGGTCTATTATATTCGTATTGGGCGTTTATTTGAAGTTTTGTGGCATGCACAGTAGATCTAAAAATAGGTGTATTAAGCTACCAATGTGAATGACTATAGAGCTGAAAGCAACAAGTTTGGTTCCTATCCTTGTCTATTAAAATGCACCTGATGAATTCTTTGAAAGGATTATCTAGAAAGGGTTCATTTCACTTCTATCTCACACGTATATTAGCTCCCATAAAATATACAGTAAAATATACAGTAAGTGGGTTTTCTTGAAGACGAAAACTTTCCACTGATTTAAAAATAGCTAGTGAATGGAAGGATATACTTTGTGAAATGCAAAGGAGAGCATGGCATGTATTTCTACCGGTGAGGATAATCGATTATCAAATAAAATCACAAGAAAGATATGTAGCCAAAGGACTTGGAGGTGGCAAACAAAGCATTCACTTATATCTCTATTCTCCTGTTTAGTCGGTGTGTCTCCATGAAATTTTTTTCGGCTTACTAGAGCCACATGATCACAAATCTCAACCCTTCCACATTCCAAATTGACTGTTTAGATAATCAACATGAGCACTCAATACGTTACGTATGTATGTATTTTATATTCAATTTTACACAGACAATAAACGTATTCTATGATTCTACCATAAAGTAATCTCTAAAAAAAGTAATCTCCAAAAAGGGTTAAACAACTGCAGTTTTCGATTATGACACACTTTATTTCACACTTGGTCAAGGTGAATGGCCAATATTTTGATGCAGATTAATCGTTATTAAACCTACTTTTTTATATTCCCAACATTTTAAAAAGTTCTTCATGACTTCCTAATTTATCTATGCCGTCATTGTGTGATCGATAGTCGTTTTTACTTTGCCAGCTATCCTTGAAGCCAGTTTCTCAGGTCATTGTTCATGCGTTCATGTGTTCTCATGGGAAAACCGGGAAATCCGAGAGCTTAAACTGTTAATCATAATCAGTGAAGCATTTAATTTTTATTTGGAGTTTTATTCAACATATTCAAAAAGAGTCAGATTATGTCACATTTTAAAAACATTCTTCTGTTTTTGATTTAGAGAATTCAACTCTGTAAAATATGGGAAAGCTTCAAAAGAAACTGAAAAAAAGGCTGCAAAAATATGAAAGAAATAAAATAAAAATTTACTCTTACGGACATTTACCGACTACTTACACAACTTCTTACTTGCAACTTTGAACCGTTTAATTGCATGAAAGTTTATGGCTCGTCAATAATTTTTAGACGGGTTCTTATAACGTGTGATTCCCAATTGAGGAAAGTTTTGGTAAAATTCTTGGTTTTTAGTGTAAAAAACTGTAAAGTTAACTACTACCCATGGCTTTTGCATAGTAATGAGTAAAAGGTGTTATATGAATCAATATACGCATATAAAATCTTCCCCGATTCTTTTCGTCTGAGGTATTGCAGACGAAACCAGCTTTTATACAAGAATGAATATTGTGAATGCTCGCAATAAATGAAAAATTTCATGAAGGAGGGTAAGGTGTTGCATTTTTGTGTGGCTTTTGTTCGTTTATGAAAAAAACGGGTAATAAAAGTGAGCTTTTTGTGGTTCCATAAAAACTGCACAGGAAAATTACAATTTTTTTTGTTTACATATTAAACATACTATTCTTGGGAGCATCATCAAGTAAGCCAATCAATTTTATTACTCGCAGGTTAAAAAACTACATATCAGGAGCATTTTAACATGACTGCGTTTTGCGTATAATTGTTTTTTATTGTAAAATTTAAGAAGAAAAGAAAATTGATAAACGACGGATATGGTTTAAAAGCATACACGTACTCATAGTTTATTTGGTACACTGGGGTGCGGAATTATTTGTAGACAAATTTGTTACGTACAATTATGTATTTTATTTCATTTATGATAAAAATGCCCTTTTACAACTCTTAGCATTTTCTCATTTATACGTGAATGAATCGTATCAACATTGCTGGTTACTTTACAAGAAAAATGAGAAATAAATTTGTTTTACTGTTTTTCTTTGTATTATTCTTCTGCTTAAGTTCATCGTTGAATGATTCATCGTCAAGTGAGATAAAATGACTTTGTTATGCATAATCTTTCCTCTAATCCATATAGTTATACAGCATCCATTTATCTTTTCAACGCCTTGAGTCAAAGCAGGTAATTTCTCCAAAGTAATTATAAAGTATATATAGAATCTTGCTTGTATCAACGATCAGAAAGCCACCATAAACCAGCATTATTAAAAAAATGTCTTTCACTCTTCCTTTCAGGATATCAATGATATATGATATAAAATGAATAAGATGTGATATCACCAATATTAAACCCGATTTGAACACAACGGTGTTATAGATGCTTCATATTTATTTGAATCAATTTTGTGAGAAATTCGGATGAAAAATGTATGGCAATGAATACAAATCATTGAAAGACGATTTTTTTTACAATTTTACTGAAATAAAGTTTATAATTGTTGAGATTTTCATCCTTGTACAAAACTGCATATTAATTATACATTGTTTACAAAAAGATATTTCAGTTCTAAACCTATTAAATAATTGAGATCATACTACCTTACTTAATACTACCTTAATTTTCTCGAAATAAGTAAAGACTGATACAATTATTAAGCAACTCGTATTTTTGGTTCGGAACTTAACACAGAATGCAATATACGTTGATATTTATTAGTAATTATACTACAGCCAACAATTATTTTAAATATTTTCTACATTCTTTGCATTGTCGTTTTAAAATCAGTAATCATAGAAATCTAATCTTGATTCCAAACACTTGTTAGTACTATAATTCCCGGTTTTTCCTACCATAAGAAAAAGGCACTACCACCAATAGGATTCTTGAACAACATACGTTATTACAGAAATGGGAAGAATCCACCATTTCACATCCCACAGTGCGACACCCCAACCAAATGAATGAATGAACCGAATGACAAATCAGAGTTTCATCGTTTCCTAAAATATGCATAATTTTTTTTTATTATACGGTACGTACGTACTAAGGGGACAAGATTCTTCGCTTTCTTTAAGGAAAAGAGACGATAACAAAGGACAAACGATAAAGATGACTTCGTTTTAGTCCGGATTGAACTGGAGCTTAAGTGTAGGATAAAATGACATTCAGGTGGTTTCAAAAATAGGTATTCCTACTTTCAAGAGTGCCTCATAGTTTAGAATGCAAGTTAAATATAAGAAATTTGAGTTCCTTAAGATTGTTTCAGGTCAATAAGTCGAGCATAAAAGAACATAATAAGGAAAAGGGCAATGACAAAACTTTAAAAAAGATGGGATCAGAAAGATGTTCTAGAATTTGCTAGGATGCCCGTTGATCATTGTCTCTCCCAAACTTCCATACCCAAGTAGGATTTAGCGTGTGGTGTTGTGAGAATGCCTCAAAAAAGGTTTTTATTGGCACAGTTGCCTTTACCAAGTAGGAGCATAGAGTAATTACTGCAATTTTTAGCTTTAACATTGATTTACTTATTTAGTCAAAGTTTTCAGCATCAAAACCTTTCATAAAGTGTCTGATGTCTTCAAACTTTTATGTGTTAAATGAATATAATGAGTTACATGAAAGTTATTTTGTTTAGTAGAGAAAGTCCCCTTCCATACAAAAATCACATTGTTAGCATTTGATTCTTTATGTGTTAACCTTTCTACATTTTAGGCTAACATTTCTCCAGTCTCCTTTGCATTCATTTCATTCATAATTGAAGAGAAATATCTCACCTTCAAACTTAACGATCTGAACCGTTCTTTTATACCTAATTGAAATCCCTTCGTAACACTTGGCGCTACGATCTAAGTCCCTGTCAGGCTCTACAACTATTGTCTGCTACAAGGTTGATTCAAATATATTTATCATTACAACAAGTCTACTTCTCAATTTCGCTAGTGCAATAACAAATTTAATATTCCCTATTATTAACTCTCAATTAAATATTCTGTACCTGTTTCCACGATAATCACCATCTTGTCACATTTCTTTTTCCTTATTTTTCATTATCTTATTATTTCCTTTCTTACGATCTATGCAGATGCATATTTTGGAATTTTTTATTACCTTTGAGCAAAGCAATCTTCCTAAATATCACGAATTAAAATTCGCCTTCAAAGTTTTTGATAGATTAGCAGAATATCAGAACAACTGAAACCTAAAAATCTGACCCCTAAAACTGATTTACTCCAGACTTCCACTTTTTTTCTAAAATGTTAAAGTATCTAGATTGTACCGTAACCTTCTTGGTTTGTCTACTGTTAACTTTAGCAACTTGTTCAAAACTGAAGGATGGACAATTCAGCTAGCAATGAACTGTCAATCTACATATAGTTTAGATTGCAGTTTGAACCAGCATCATACCACAATATGGTCCCTGGAGGCAAAAATCTTGTCAGTCCCATTAATTCATTGTTTTATGTTATAGGAGAATATGATTATTCATTACAATTTGTATGAAGAGAACTATTCCGTTTTCTTAGTTAAAATGCATTTCCGCTCTACGTTGAGCTTATGGATTTATTATATGGAGTGCAACTAAACAACGCTTTATACAACAGGATGCAATATAACTTACATTGTCACACCGCTTTAATCACTTGTTGTATTGTACTTATGGCCACATAAGATTTTGAACCACGTCACTTGACATTTTGGTGCCGACTTTTACTGTCGGCTTTTTTAAATCTAAAATATTGCTTAAATTTTTTGGTTAAGTAGAAAACTTGCTAACAGCCTATGTATATAATGTCGATGTTAACTTTCATACATTTTAGACTAACATTCCTTATTAGCCTACTTTTTCAATTTAGAAAGTTGAAAATTTGAAAATACGGGTTTAAAATAGAAAATGATATTTCGGTTGGTTTTAATTAAAAGTTGAACCAGGGACATGTCGCAAATTGGTGCCGAATATCTTGTCCGATCAATTTGTAATTATATAGAAAACTAATCAGGACTATTCTGTTACCATTTCTAAGAAAAACCCTTCAAAAATAATAAACATTTCTGCTCTACACTGAGCTTGAAAATGATATTATGATATATGATCTACATATAATACGCGTTTTTTCATGGCGGTCATAAACAAAAGAATTCAAGGATAACATGCATGCAGATTACAATACCATAGTTCGTGTCCGACTCATGTTTGATTTAATAAGCGGAGTTTGTCTCAAATTCTAGAGATGACATAGTGATTTTAACTCACAGTTTCCTAGGTTTAGTTTCTAAGTGGCTTATGTTAACTTTAAAACATTTAAAGGAACCATGTTGATCGTTTTGATTTTTTTCTGTAAATTGTATTACGTTATACAATCAAGATATTTCGTTTTTCGATTATTTATGTTTCATATCACTGCACATCTATCCCCATATTCAGTTGTCACATGTCCATAGTTTGTGGACAAAGTACGTGTTTCTACTAACGATTTTACGTCGTTTTAAACACTCGGAGTTTGTGCTTATGGCCAAATAAGACTTTGAACCAGGTCATTTGTTATTTTGGTGCCGTCTTTAATTGTTGGCCTTATCAAATTGAAACAAATACTTCAAAAAATAAATTGCCAACACTCTGTTGGTTTAAGTGTAAAAATTAGCCTTTCTACATTTGGAGTTTTTGCGTTTCTACAACGTTCAGGCTCTTATCGGCAAAAAAAGCACTTCCGCTCTGCATTGAGCATGAAACTGATTTTATAAAGTACTTAGCCATACTTTACGCCATATACAAACCATTAACCATGAACACTTCGAAATCTGTGCTTGTAATTTTGGGATCCCTGCTTTGAAGTCATCTTCATTTGCAATCTATGGTGCGAAGGAGTTGAGCAGTAACAATTTACAATTGTGTTCCCGGTACCACCAGGAGACAGCAGACGGGAAAGAGAGTCTGAAATATATTCAATCGGTTATTATAGTATATGGTAATAATGAAGGTTTTCCAAATGCGATTCAATCTTTTTTGAATTTGAATTTGAATCTCTTAATTTACACATCGCTTTATATTTTTAGTACATTGATTAGTCATGCCATTTTTGTAGCCAATAATGAGACTATTTATAAGAAAATTTACCTGTTTTAAGTCCACAATCAACCATTTTCTAGCGTCACCCGTCCGACCACTATCGTCATCCTCATTTTAAGAATGGAAGGGTAACTTGCATCTTTAAATAATGGCGGCACGAAAATTTTTTGGACACCGGTGTTCTAATACATCAGACAGCTTGATAACTAAAGAAACATACAGTCTACTAAAAACTACTCAAAAGAACCTATCCTGTCATTAATATCATTTCAGATTTTTGTGTAAAGTTTGCAGTAATGCAGCACAAACATTACATTTTGAAATTACTTTTCATTCCTCCCCCAAATAGCACATTGCCACTTAGTTTTTGTTAAACAAATTGTAAATTCCCTTGTACTCAAAACTTGTGCGAGTTTAATATTGCAATACCACCAAACAATTTTGAAGTTAGCCTTTAGTTAATTAGTTTAGCAATGAAAAAAATTCACGTTAACTCTAATTCGTGGTGACCTCAAGTCTAAGGGAATTTTCTCGCGAGAAGGGAGAAAATGGTTACTGCAGCAAGGCGTGAAGCCTCACCCACCACCACATCAGCAGCAATGCCAAATTCCAACTAAGACAAATATCTATATTTCATCATATCATACCAGCATAAAAGCTATTCATTCTGAGCAAGAAAGGAAAATCGACTCCACTCCAATTTACATTAGTAGTGCACCATGAAGATAACTGTACATTAAGTGTGTCCATGCAGAGAAAAGAAAAGTTGAACAATGTACCGTAAATTTCTGAAAAGAGAGAGGTCACATAAAGTGATATGATAATAAGGATGCGTTTCATCGGTATTCACACTTGTGTTGTTCGTGTGAGTTTTAATGCTGGTTAGGGAATCTATATTTCAGAAGATGTAAGATGTCCTATTAGGATATATTTTGCAAGTGCTTACTTGGCTTTGGTCTTAAATGTGTAGAAGCTGATGTGATTATTTGAGGTCTACTATATTCGTATTGGGTATTTATTTGAAGCTTTGCGGTATGCACAGTAGATCTAACAATAGGTGCATTAAGCTTCCCCATGTAAATGAACGGAGAGCTTGAAGCAACAAGTTTGGGTTATTGTTTGGTCTGTTAAAATGTATCTGATGAATTCTTTGAAAGGATTATTTAGAATGGGTTCATCTCATTTCTATTTCACAAGCTTTTTAGCCCCTATAAAATATGTAGTAAAATATACATTAAGTGGATTTTATTGAAAATGGAAACTTTCCACTAATTTAAAAATAGATAGTGAAAGGAAGGAAATGCTTTGTGGAATGCAAAGGAGAGCATGGTATGCGTGTTAACCGGTGGGGATGATCGAATACCAAGTAAGTTCACAAGAAAGATATGTAGGCGACGGACTTGAAGATGGCAAACAAAGCATTCACTTATATCTCTATTCTCATCTTTAGTCGGTGTCTCTTCATGAAAATTTTCTCTGCTTACTAGATCTACATGATCCACAAATTTCAACCCTTCCACATTCCAAATTGAGTGCCCAGATAATCATCATTCATCTTAAATGTATTCATAAGTTATTTGATACAAGAAGTATTGCAGAATTATTTTTAAACAAGCTCATTTGCTTAAGTTTATGCTTTTATTTCATTTAAGATAAACATGCCACTTTTCAACTATAATTACTTTATCCTCTATATATGAATGAGTCGTATCTAAATTGCCGTTTACTTTGTAAGGAAAATGAGAAATAAATTCTTTGCTGCTTTTTTGCATATTATGTATTATTCTTCTGCTTTAAGTCTATGGTTGAGTGATTGACCGTCTAGAGTGATAAAATGACTGTGTTATGCAAACGTATTTATCAACTTTCAATCCTGCTTTCTTTTAAATGATGCATCTATACAGAATCTGTCCATAATTTCTGATATTGAGTCAAAGCAAGTAATTTATTAGAGAAATGGTAAGTTTTATGTACAATCTTCCTCAGATCAACGACCACAAGGTCAAGCTGAGAATCTAAATTAAAATCATATCTTTCACTTCACATTTGTGGGTCATTTGAAAATGCGAAAATTTGTATAACGAACAATATTTGTGTACACACATGCATAATGAAAGCAAAATAATCACATCTCTTACATTTGTAGTTAAATTCTTTAAGTCTAATATTTTATTTATCAAGCAAGTGTTTGGTAAAAGCATACATGAACTTAATGAAATTTACAAACTATATTTTGAGAGGATACGAGATATGAAAACATTTCATGCTGGTTTACGCCTCACATTGTGCATGATATCATAACCAGGAGTCACACAAAGGCA